>PVHP010000253.1:7991-174147 GCA_004024765.1 Zapus hudsonius
TGTGTGTGTGTGTGTGTGTGTGTGTGTGTGTGTGTGTGTGTGTGTGTGAGAGAGAGAGAGAGAGAGAGAGAGAGAGAGAGAGAGAGAGAGAGAGAGAACCAGAGGTATACAGCACCTTTTGTATCCAGCTTACATAGGTGGTTTAAGAATTGAACCCACACTGACAGATGTTGCAAGGGAATGCCTTTCACCACTGAACAATCTCCCCATCCACAAGATAGTACATATTTTTGTGCTTATGAAACCATGTGTTTTTACATCATTTAGCTCATAAATACAAATGAATAATTAAAATTTTCTAAAACACATAAAATATCTTTAGGAATTTTAAATATCTGGTAACTGAAAAAACTGATAAATAACTGAAAAATAAATTATGCTAATTTCAATTAATTCCTCAAATTAATACAACACTCTTGAATTAAAATGGCAAATGCTTGATAATCTAAGAAATCTCAAAATAATGTGCCCGCCTGATGACCTTATTCATCAAGAGTATACAGATCCTTACAAGAACAGCACTACTTTGAATTAAGCCAGAAAAAGAATAATAAATACCTGCTTCAGGACTAACTGTTTTTAAAAGTTAAGACAGGCAAACATTAATAAGAAATCACTGAATATTTTCTACCCTAGTGAAATCGGTGAATATTTTTTTACCCTTGCTTATTGTAGTTTATAAATAATATAGGTGTTTTAGCCTGAACATGTTATTTTTTTTAACTTTGCTAGCTACAAGTTTCTTAATTGTTAAAAGAGAAATTAGAGTGAAAAAGTCAATTTATATACAAGAAACTAATGATAGTATTAAATTAATCATATAGTAAGCAAGAGACATTCAATAACCTTTATTAGACAGAGATTAGATTTATAAGTAAATAAAAGTTAAGTTATGCAATTGAAAATCTTTATGTTTCAAATAAGACTATGCTCTTTCCTTTGAGATATTCAATTAGGAGGAGGAACAGTAAGGAGTAAAATCATAGAATAATAATCTGGTTAAAGGAGAAATGAAGAAAAATAATGTCACAACTGTAGGAAAAAGACATCAGGGCTTATTGGTTAAATCAAAACGAAAAATAAAACGTGGATGAAGGATGGAACATTTTCATTGACTTAGTAACTAGGTCCTGATAAACTTCTGTAGTTTGAATATTGCTTAGAGAGTTGAGGGCCTGAAAACCAGATATAATCATGTTATATGACTTGACAGAAATGATAAAAGAACTTGAGTGTCAATGAAAGTTGAGAAATGGAAACAGTAGAAAAAATGGGTATCATGGATCTAACACATTGGAAGAAGATATTAAAGATTATGGAATGATGGTGAAGCTGAGAAGACAGGTGGGCAGCTTATTATTGAGAAGAATCCTGTCCTTTCAGGTGAGAAGGAACATGGGAATATGAAACATGGAAAATTTTAAGGCCAGTCATACTGATAAACACACTTACACAGTTCACAGTGGATAAAGATCTAAGATTAAATACTAAATACTAAAACTCATAGAAGAAAGTCTAGAATCATAGGATGTCTGTGGGGAAAGATACAAACATGCTCTCATTCAGGCTCGAAGGACAGGATGTCCTCCTGATCTTCTCTTCCATTTGGGGATTTCTCATTGTTATTGGCGGTCTTCCCATCTTCCTCAATTAGGTTCTGTCCCTTATGAAGCCTTTTGCTCTTGTTGTGTGAATGTTAGGACTTCTTTTGATGACTTGTTCTCACCTTCAATTTTGTGCATTGGTGGTCCTTCTGAACTTGTAGAGGCAAGTTTCTCTCTCTCTCTCTCTCTCTCTCTCTCTCTCTCCTCTTTCTTTTCTTCTCATAAATAAATAAAATATAAATAGCCATATCCAAAACCCAAATTTGTATATAATTTCCAAGTAGGGTATATTAACATGCCCAGAGGTTCTTCCTAATATGTAAATTACTAGAATCAATGATATGAAACTTCAGGATCCAGTCTGCTTCTGAGGTCAGAAGCTAACATTTTATCAGAAAGATAGAAAGGTTCACTCAAGCATATCAAATGTAAACCTAAGAAACATATGGGTCAAATGACTCTGCTACATCCTGCTCCAACCTTGGCCCAGTTCTCTCTGGCTTGGCTTATCTACTATAACCGTGTTCCAATCATTAAATTTCTTTCATTCAAGTAATTTAAAGCCCATTCTCAACACCTTGCCAAGAATCCTGCTTGCCCAATGGGAATGGTCAGGCGGTAAATATAGGCCAACCAACCATGAACCAGATTTCATTTGTCTACTGTTCTAATGTTGTCAATGATGAAGGCAGCCATGCAGTGGCCTCTGGGCCCACACATTTCAACAGCTTCTGAACTCATATCATGTATTAGTTATCTTAAAACTCAGATATAATGTTATCTTCATTATATTTTTCCACTCAAATCTACTTGAAATATTTCTGGCAAGCCTCTAAACCTTTAGTATTATCTGAAAATTTACACATTTTACTACACACACATTGTCAGATCATTTGTAATCTAGTAAAGTTAAAGTATTCCCAGAATTTCAAATTTTTCCATGCAAAGAAGTGTTTGTTTCCTCTCCTATTTTTAGTCCATAAGTAAGTGCTCTATAACGTAAGCCACCCTATATGAACTTGGATTTCAAAGGGTCATTATTATGTTATCTTCAAAAGCTTCAAATAAATATGATGTGCATGTTTTGCCATATGATTTCTTAGAAATTGACTCATTTCTTCAAAGAACTCAAGAAACTTTCCCATTTCTAGAAGTTTTACCTTCTCAATCCAATCTGTTTGTTTGGTTCACTAGTTTGTAAAGCAACAGAATGGAAATAATTAGTCCTCTGTGGAACCCTGATTAATGACAGTCATACTGCTTATCAGCCAGGACGCTGTTATACTAATTGTTTATAGAATACATGGGACTTTTTTTTGAAGGATTTCTCATTTATTTTTTGAAAAAAAATTAAATTGATCTTGTATTATATCATGTTAATCTACTTTACATTCACTTTTGAAAATTAAATTGAGTGTCCATTACTATTTATCATATCAGTCATTAAAATAATTAAAATTACTGGATATTATATTCTTAATAAAGCATGGGTCACACTTTTGCATAATGTTCTTGTACCATTAAGACTCCTTTGCTCAATTTTTACATAAATGATATAAAAATGGTTTCCTACAGCTTCCTGTTAGAAACTTTGTGCTGTATTAAAAATGATCTTGCATAGATTAAATTTCCATTGAATCATTCATAAAATACTCTATTTTTCTCACAATGGGTGTTTATTAAACATTACAATGTGCTTTCTTCTAGACTGTAAATAACAGAACACAGTACACTGTAACCATAAGCTTTAAGTCACTGACAGTAACAACAGATCATAGTGTTCATTAGGATTTGGCTCACAGCAAAACTAGGACAATATGTATCAATCAGAGCCGTGTATTGTGTGTGGATCACAGTCAAGACTCTAGTTGGCAAAAAAATAGAAAATGACTCTTTATATCTCAAGCAGAAAATGACCTTAATGGATAGGTAATGGGTAATTCACAGAATCATTGTGAATGAAGGTGATTCAGGCTTGAAAATATTCAGCAATCAAAGAAAACTGGGTAGGGAGAACCTTAGGCAGGATGTTCACAAAGACAGCTTTAAAACTGTTCCTGGCACCATTCCTTGAACTTTTGTGAATATATATATATATATATATATATATATATATATATATATATATATATATATATATGTGTGTGTGTGTGTGTGTGTGTGTGTGTGTGTGTGTGTTTGGAGGGAGGAAAAGAGGGAGAGAGACAGAGAGAGGAAGAGAAAGAGGGAGAAAGAGACTGGATTTCATTAGTTTCTTTCTGAGCATTGATAAGGTGTTGTTAGACCACTGATGACTTATCAGGGGCTGCTCCACTGGAGAGAATGAGTTACCTCCACCAACAACCATTAATTGCCCACTGTTCTTCTGGGAGGTTTGAGGTCTTGTGAGGTTCTCCCCATCCATGATGGAATATATTAGGCAAAATTTTACTTATAGCCAAGGTTCATTAGATACTTAGTATTTTCATATAAATAGTTAAACTAAATATTTGTGATTTTTAAAATATAATTTCTCAATGTGCACTTGGTGTAATGAGTCATCCATCCTGGAAAAAAAATTTAGACACATACGCTTAGACTCCCCTTGTCGTTAACAGCATTGGAAGCTGATGGAATTAAAATGGAGACAGGCTAACTAAGAAGCCCTGCTGAAATCAAGCTTCTGTTGAATATTTGCAATCGTAAGGTCTCTAATCCTTCTGTTTTGAAATGTAGCTGCCAAAATGTCACATACAGTAATTTAATGAATGCTTAAATAGTTTTTTTTCTGGGAAGAAATGATTTCACTGGAATTTTAGTGTTTTGGTGTAGGCTCACATATAATAGGGGAGCACATTTCGACAGCTACTTAAAGTGCTATGTGAGTTGGAATTTTCTATTCACTAGTATCATTTATTTCCCTTATTCTTTTGTAAAATTTATGTATTAGTAAGCAGAGAGACAGACATATAGAGAGAAGAGAGTCAGACACAGAGGATGAGCCCACCAGGGCCTCCAGCTGCTGTAAACGAAATCCAAGCACAGGTACCACTTTGTGAATCTGGCATAATGTGTGTATTCAGGAATCAAACTCAGGTAGTTAGGCTTTGCAGGCAAGGACATTTAACTGCAAAGCCATCTCTCCAGCCCCCTATTTTTATATTCTTTTAGAAAATGTATTCTAGCTAGTTCATTTGCAGTGCTAAAATGCTTAAGCTAAATAATTTCTAATTTAAAAATATATGAAGTAATATGCTTGAGTAAAATATAAGCCCAGTTATAAAAAGAAAAATAAATCCCTATAGTAGTACTTCAAAATGCATTATCAATGTCCCCTGTACGTTCCCTTCATCTGTCCTGTAAATCCAAATGAGAAGCTATGTAGGAATTAATAGAACTAGGCTGAAAGGAGAATTCACAGAAAGGAGAAGCTGTCTTGGAACCCAGTATGTCAATCCTGGCATCACTTAAAAGAAAGCTGGAACACTGCCTCCAGGCTGATCTCAGTCAACTAATTTCCATGGGCCTCTATTGGTTAATGTTTTTTGAAAGAAAAAAAGATTTTTCCAACATACTTGTCAAATTTGATGCCAATTCATTAGTGGAGAATTTAGTGGATTCCAAGAGAAGGCTGTGAACTCTGCTTGCTCAATGTCCAAAGGTGCTCCCCTACCCTGCACCTCGAACTTCCTTGGCAGATGGAGTGCCTGACATCTTTAGACAGTAGCCTATAAAGAAAATTATATGTGTCACTGATGGAAGCAGTATCCATCACGAGTGCTGGATTCCTCAGTTCTCTCTTTCTTGTCTCATTGGCAGCAAGTCTTTGTTCTGAGAAAGAGAATATTAAAGATGGTTAAACCTTTGTCAACCTAGCAAATTAGTGATTATGTGTTTGAGTTACTTTTCTCATTGCCATGACAAAATACCTAATAACACCACTTAACAAATGGGTTATTTTGGCTTACTGTGTGATGATTCAGTCCATGATGGCAGGGAAGGCATAGATGCAGGGATGTGAGGCAGCTGGTCACATTGCATGCACAGTCAGGAAGTAGGGAGAAAGTAATGTTGGTTCTACCTGACTTCTTCATTTTTATCCTTTGAAAATTCAGTCTGGGATCTCAGCCCATAGGAAAATGCAGCCCTCATTCAGGGAGGAATGTCCCTCCTTAGTTAAATATTTCTCTAAACACCCTCATAGACACAACCAGAGATCTATTTCCCTGGTAATTCTCAAAGCAGTCAAGTTGACAATGAAAATTAACTAGGTCAACTAACACTGTCAGAAAACCAACTTTGATGTACCATACACAAGAAATAAAGATTTGCTGTGATAAGCCAAAGGGATTTGTTACTATAGTATGACCTTTGATTGGTAAGGCATATGGTATGGTTTGGATACCTGGGCATCCGAAAGGTTGAGTAAAAGTAACTAAATCCTAGCTCAGATGATAGCAGGCAAGTGCAGATTTTGTTTTGTTGAAACCACAGATATCACAAAACTGTTGGTCAATGGAACAGTTGAGATATTGAGTGTCCTGCTGACAGGAAAATCTCTATTTCACATTGTTCACCCCTGACTTGGCTCTAGTTATGATCTTCTCGGCTGTAAAATTGTTCCATATGCCAAAGAGCACAGCTCATGATGGCTCCCAATCTTCTGCCTCGACAAGGAATGAACAATGATGTCATGCCTTTGATGGTTCCTCTTCTTTGTCAGCATGCCTGAACTTGGAATCGCCTAGGACATTGCTGAGACACACCTCCTAAGGGGTTTGTGAAGGAATTTTTTGAGGGATTAACTGATATGGTGGGATGGTCCACTCTGGAAGTTGGTGGTCTCATTCTACAGGATGGGAGCCTAGAAAGAATAAAAGCATGAAAAGTGCTAGAGCCAGATAACTTGGGGATTTCTTCTCTATATTTCTGTCTTACATGAGGTGAAGAGTTTCTTCTGCCATGTATTCACATAGCCAGTAACATGGAACCAAAATTGTATAAACTCAGCCCTCTGAAAATTAATGAAAATGAATATACACTCCATTAGGTTGTTTATATAGGTATTTTATCACAGCAATGAGAAAAGTAAATCACACAATACCTTTGCACATAAGTTCAAAAATCTTCAGGAAGAATATGATTGTTGTGGCTATAGTTAAACAACCCCAGGTTAATCAGGCAAATGTATTTAGGCATGGGTGCAGGCTATAGACACTGTTTATATTCAGTGCAAAATACATGGTTGTGGTAGAAGCAAACTCAAAGTCTGTACCCTCTAATTGTGGGTCTGTTTAGATAAAAGAAAGCACAGACAGACTCAAAACCTTTAACCACAGCGCCAAAATACAGAAAGCTTGTTAGCTAAAAGCATGGTTTTCTAATTTGCCTGATGGCAAAGGCTGACCTGATCTGAATTAATTCAGCAGGTGAACTTAGCAAGAACTTGATGTGTGGCTACTGGAATTTTGTTTATTTATAAATACCAAACACATTTCAATGTAGAAATGGTAATTTGATTGTGGATTGCTGTCCAAATGCTCTGGGGGATACTACTTAAAACATACCACACATATTATTTTTATTCTAGTAGAACTTGTGAATGATGTCTTTAAATGTATAAGGAATTGTTTGTCAGATGACTGGAGAGATGGCTCAACAGGGATGAGCACTGCTCAAGCATGAGGAGCTGAGTTGAATCCTCAGATTCCACCTAAAGAAAGGGCTGGCCATAGCCAGGTATGCCAATAACTCCAGTGCTGAAGGAGCTGGACACAGGAGAATCACTCAAGTTCCATGATCTGCCCATCTGATTAAAAGATAGCAACTACAGGTTCAGTGAGAAACTCCTCTGAGAAATAAAGCAGAAGAGCAACAGACAAGATCATTCTATGTTCCCTCTGACCTCACATGTATGAGCTATGCAACCCCCCAACACACACTATTAAAAAGAATGTCACACCAGGATTATAAGAGTGACATATCATAATACAATAAAACACACAACAGACCAAGATTTAAATGCACATGTTATATATATATATATATATATATATATATATATATATTTTTTTTTTTTTTTCCATCTGAGAGAATACCTATATCCAAACAGATCAATTAGTATGTCTATTTCTTTTAAAGTCGATTGCCCTTTTCCATCTTCATATTCTCAACAGAAGAGAAAACTCATCATGAAACACAAACTCAAACAATTGTTTCAAGCAGTACACGTTAGAGCCTAGCTAAAATAGTGAAGTACTGTGATTTGAGGAACAAGAATGAGCTTAGACTTCAGAAAATCTTCCCTTATTAACATAGGAGAAAACTGCAAAGGTGACTTCCCTAAGCACAAGTTGACAGTGGCAGCATGAATCTAGACTTTCACTTCAGTAGAACTTTAAAAAAAAAAAACCATTTAGGGTATGGCGGTTAGGAGCTTTTTATTATTACTTGCTTTGCCTGTGCTGATGAGCAGAGAAGTCAAGGAATAGTGTAAGATGACAAAACTATTCAAAAGTTCTGGAAGAGAGATGGTATGAAAGGGCTATTTCTTATTTTAAAAGTTTCTGAGGCTTAGACTCTCTCCCCTACCCAGTCACCGGTTCCTTCCATCACTGAGCTGTTAACCAAAGTGACCCATGAGGTTCCAAAATCAAGACAGAATTCTGTCAAAGCCCTTGAATGCCCCCCCAGGCCTGAGGCAAAACCTTGTTGCTGAAGAAACCACAGAATGCCATCGATCAGCATTGAGAGACCCTTAGAGGTACGGAATGGTATCCAGCCCCCAGATGGCAGTTAGTGTAGTGCTGGAAGGCACTGCACAAGCTGCCAGGGGAAGCTGATCAATGACACTGGAGTAAACAGAGGCCACTGGCATGAAACACAGTCTGAGGCCATGAATAGGCTGACCGTACCTCCTACTGGAAGAGAACAGTGAACCAAGAAAGGAGCACTTGTGTGATGGAGGAGGCTGGGCCTGGGGGAGACAATCAACAGCTTTTAAATTCGGCCAAATATTCCACTGAGGGAGGGGGAGCCCTTGACTGGAACTGGGGATTCAGGGTGATAGTCACCAGATCCCATACTCTTGGGCTCCCAAGAAAAGATGCACTATGGGAGCAATTGAAGGGGAGGCTACTAAAAACAGAATCTTGGCAATCCAGAATTATGTATATTTGTTTACCTAGACTGATCTCACTCTCCAATGGAGATTGTGTTTGTATTTTTCAGGATGCAATGAGAGAGCTGTGGCCCATCTAATCCTACCATCCGACCTAGGCAGATAGCTGAGATCCTGGCAAGAGATGAGCTACCACAGTCATATCGTGGAGGATTCATATGGAATCACGCAGAGAATGACAGGATGAACAAGGGACCCACAGCCACAGCCATTCAATCAACACAGGATAAGCCAGGGTGACAGAAACCAACAATTTTCGACACAAAGACCCCTAAGCTCACAACATAAAAGCAGCCTTAATAGTCACCAACCATGACTCAGGGAACTGAGTGGAAGAGGGGGCGGAAAGATTGTGAGAGCCAGTGGTGGGGGAGACTATCCAGAGGCATGGCACCCCTTAGTAACAACACACTTGGGCCAGGAGGACCCGGCAGAGTACTAGGCTATTCATGGTCCCCTGTCACAAGGACTGATCCAGACGGCCCACGGAGGAGGATATCCAGCTGATTGGGGATGGGGGGGCATTGGGGAATTGGGGATAACAACTCATTGTTTGCCCACTAAATAATGTAACACATTATGGACAGTAAAAATATATATATGTATATAAATTTTCTGGAAATTCTTCCATGTCTAAGCACAATTAGGTATAATCCAAAGACTCTGAAAATAATACTAGATTATTTTATGTTTCTCTTTGGATTTTGTGAATCATCTGTAAAACAGGAACTAGCTCATATCCTATATAAACTATATTTCACTTTATGAAAATTTTCAAGAGAACATATCTGATATTAGGAGAAAATGAGGCAATTCTTTCAAATGACATAACTGGTTTTCTTTTCATGAGAACTTCCTTAGAGAGCTGAGGTGGCTCAGTTAGTAAAGTGTGTGGCATCTATGCGTGGAGATCTAAGGAGCCACAACCTTAAAAAAAAGCGAGGTGTGATGACACATATCTATATTCTCAGCACTGGCACAGTGGAGACATGATCTCTGGGACTTGATGTCGAGCTCTTCAGGATGAATCAGCAAGTTTCAGGCTCAAAGAGAGAATTTTTCTTAAAAGATAATGTAGAGAATGATTGCACAAGACCAACCTCTGCACAACACATATGTAAACATATACCAATATGTGCGCCTGCATGCATACTTATGCCCTGCACGTATGAACACATACATACATGCATGTGTACCCCATACCTATATATAAAAAAGAAATAACTTCTATAGTGAATTCTTCTGCAAACATTACAGTAAAAACCTATTTGAATTTGGCATATTGAGCGCATTTCCTACTGTACCTCAGTATCCTCAGGTACTGCCACTCTTGGAAAACCCCGGCTGTTGCTACTTGCTCATAAGGTGATGAGCCACACAAATCACGCAGGTCTAGTATAGTAACCCCTGAGTTCACCTGTCAGGCCCTTCACCTACAGTGCCAAGTGTTCCTTACACGATCATTCTCACTCCTACCACTTCAGAGTCTCATTGGTTTCTGTTGCTGTGGTTTACATGCTATTTGCTTTATTTTTCTGAGCCCGGAGCCTCCGCTATTTTAGGTAGACATTTCTGATTCTCAGTTGTTTTTTTTTTTACTGAGCAAAATATCATAACTAAAGCTGGCTTGCTCTTTACACAATGAAGTTTATAGTGGCTCAAGTTAATTTGATACGTAACATTGTTGGGAGATTCTGCTTTCCTGTATGTTTTGTCTAGAGCTAGGGTCCCCTCTCCAACAATGCAAGATGAAAATTCCAACTAATCCCTCTGGGTCCAAATCAGAGAATAGAATTTCTACTCAGCTCAACAGCCAAATGCTATCATCTCTGACTGTGTATCCAGAGCAAGTGATGGAAGAATTCGGGCCATTCAGAACAACAGCAACAGCATGAGCAACAAAACAGCCATAGGAATGACTTGTCCACATGTTTATGTGGTGGCTGCTGACAAGGACGCGTATGAGGCCAGAGTGAGTCAAGTATCAACAGTAGGAACTTCCTAGCAAGGAGTCTAAAGGCCTGAATTATTCATGGAGATGTCCTCAACTTTCCTACAGATCTGAATTCTGTCTACTTTCTGTTTTCCCCCCTCAGTTCTATGGAATAACAATTTATTCAAAAAATTCATTTTCTGCTTCAAACCAAGAACATTTATTTAATACAATGTCAGATCTGAGTAAGCACACAGATGCACTGACCTTTAAGACTTCATTCTCCTAGTCTATGTACCTCACTGGCTTGGTAAAAGGCATTTACTTTAATTTTGTACACACTGTTGGTGATAGGATTCACTAGAAGTAATTCCCTTTTAATTGTTCAACTTTTCTTTTTATTTATGAAATAAACTAGGTTGTAATTACTAACATCAATTTTTAAAATAGCTTATAGATTGTCTGCAATGCATTGACTTTTATGGGTAACATTAATTTTGTGACATTGTAAATCTGTTTCAGGCTACAGATGGAGATGGTTATAGATCTTAATCCATTTGAAAACAAACAGTGTGCAGCTGGGAGTGAGAAACACATCAGGTGCATATATGTGAAATATTTATGTCTTAGGTATGTAAGAAAATAGTTGAGAAACCTTAAATAAAATATGAAATTTATCATTCATGTATGTCTGAGAAATCCCCCACAGCTATTTACAATACTGACTAGTAAATAATAGAAAACTGAGAGGAAGCAAAACGATATAATCAAAGTGCAAGGATGATTGTTAATTTATCCATTGACTTATTGATTATCAACACATAGTTCCAGTGCATCCTCCATGCACCAATTTTCTAACACAGTTTATCAGCTATTGAGGCTTAGTACAGCTGTACATCGTGACAAATGCCTATAAAGTATTTTGGAAGTGGAGGCAGGAGGGTTTTCATGGCTTTGATGACAGCCAGGTAACTAGCAAGGCCCTGTCTCAAGAAAGAAAAAGAAAAGAAAGAAGGAAAGAAAGAAAAAAGTATAAAACTGCTCATCACTCCCACAAAAGGCTATTACAACAAAATATATGAGAAAGATATTTAGCAAGTAAAAAAAAAATCTTCCAAGCCTATTTATTTAGAACTATGTGCAATGTTTATTTTTAAACTTCTCTGTTACATGCAAACTAGATTTCTCTAAACCATATATCCTTTTCTCTTTAAAAGAGAATCTTGGTTAATTCCTTGGCTAAACCATAAGAGACAAGTGCTAACTGCATCTAAACAAGTAGGGCAAGATGGTTTATGGATGCTATGTACATGGGTGTTCCTGTGTGTGCAGGGGCACATGACTGTGGTATTTGTGCACACATGTTTATGGAGGCCAGAGAAAAACTCCTGGGTCATTCCTGAATACAATGTTCCTTTCTTTGAGATAGGGTCCCTCATTGACCTGGAACTCTCCAGTTAGGCTATGCTGGCTGGCCCAGGGGTCTGCTTGTATCTGCTTCATCAGCACCAGAATTATAAGTGCATGTCATCACACCCAGCATTATGTTTTGTTTTTGTTTCTCTAATTTTTAATTCTTTTTAATGTTTCTTTGGAGGCAGGGTCTCTCTCTACCCTAGGCTGACCCGAAATTCACTCTGTAGCTTCAGACTGGTCTCAAACTTACAGTGATCCTTAAATCTCAGCCTCCCAAGTATTGGAACTAAAGACTTAATGTTACCATACCCAAAACCAGCATTGTTAAGTGAGTACTGGGGGAAAAAACAAAAACAAAGCAAAACAAACAAAAACTCAAGTCCTCATGCTTGTGAAGCAAGTGACTGAACAACTGAAGTATCTCCTCAGCTTCTTGGACAAGTTTTTTTAGCTACAGAAAAAAGAACATATAATTTCCTAATAAGTATCATGAGTAAAACTATTAAAGTTTAATGTGATAAGCTAGTATTTATGAAACACAAATATTCTTACGTAGAATTTTTGCTGGCATAAAATAATCTGTATCATTTGATATTTTAACTGACTTTAATTAAACTAGTAGCAGTTCTATTCAATTTCAAGTAATAAGTGTACCTGCTTTTCTACTGACAATGTTTAATATTTTGTGTATAAGAAAACTTAAGCAAGACATGCATTAACACTCATTTTTTCCAACTCATAGATTAATAGCAATAAAGCACTTATTTCATTAAGTCATATTCTGCTCTTTGAACTTTGAGGCAAAAGGATATCAATCTCTTCTCACAATCGTGTTGTATGCCCCACTTTTGAGCACACGTGAGTTTGAGAGCTGAGATACTAGAAAACACGTCTGTAAGTACAAAGGTATATTAGAGAGAAAAAATATTTGAGATTTCCTCCTGTTTTCAAGGAGTCGTGAATCCATTAGTAAAAATAATGAAATCCTTTTTCACAGAACAAAACAGTGACTCTCAGCTTTCTTCTTACAATACAGAGGAAAGAGCTCTTGCCACAAGAACTGGGATCCCTAGGTGAAGAGATATGTCAGCACAGCAGGGAGGATCCAGGGTTTCTAAATGAACTGTAAGAAAATGGTTGCTTGGCTCTGCAGATCCCTTCTGAAAGGGCACAGTGTGTGTGTGGGAGGGGGTGGAGGGTTGGCGGTTACAGATGTCAAACATCACTAAGGTTAGATGCATTGACAGACAGAAGGCTTCCAGTTTGCCTCAGTGGGTTTGAATATGTCCTCCTGGTCCCCATTTGTTCACACAAATTTCCTTCTTTTGTTTTCCATGTAGCTCCTCAAGGAAGTACACTGCCTTGTGCTTCCAATGCAGGCAGAGGTAACCGATTCCCAGAAAACTTCCTTGCAGGTTCTCCTAGTGTTCATTCAGTCATGGGGTGCATTGTTTTTATTAATGTTCTGATCCTTCAATCGCCTCTGCTCAATGACTCTTACCATCACATGAATTTTAATTCCAATAACAAATCCCTTAATCTAAATCACTCACAGTGGTTGAGTTTCTACTAAAATTTTGATATAATTTACTTTGAATTTTTTTTTTAAAGCCTCTAATACTGCTGCAATCTTGTGGGACTGGTCAGAGTCTTGTTCATAGATAAATACCTGTAGAGGAAAAAAAAATTAGGGACATACAGAGATGATGGAATAGATTGATCCCAACAGATATAGCTGTCCACCTCTAATGACATACCTCCTCTCTGATGTATCTGGGGCTGGGCTTGGTACCTTCAACCCTGTGGCCTGTCTTGCTGATGCATTGTTGCAGGGACTCAAGATAAGGATGCTTCATCATGGCCAGGAAGTGTATGAAGAAGTCAACTGCTGATTTTATTCTCTTTCATTGGCACTCCCTGGTTTTGGGGTATTCTTAATAAGTGTTGCAGAATGAACTAAGAACGGCACAATGGCTGGATGCTAAAGAGGCTTTCCTACCCAGAGAATGTAGCCTAATAACAGAGGCCTGTGCAATTCATTTTCTACTGAGTCAGGCACTATAATTGCTCATTGTAGTATGACAATCTGGAAAATCAGAATTATTATTGATGTTTTATAGATTCAGTATCTTCCCAAAGTCACACAGCTGGCATAGGAGAATAAGCTTGTACTTTTCTTAACCCAAGCCATGCACCTGTGTTACTGTATCACTCTGCTCTCATCAGGACAATATCCTCCCTCAATAGAACCATCCTTACAATTATCTGGCCTTCCTCACCTACCTAAACCCTTTTTTTTTTTGACTATTCTTCCAGTATCGCTGATTAACATTTTTTGTGGGGGGTTATTTAGTTAACTCTTCTCAAACGCAGTACTCTGCATATTTGGGATGTGCTCTACCTCCAGCCTTTGATTTCTGCTTCCTCCAGATTTCTCTTTGCATGACTCAGCCTGACCTGCTTTCACTTCCCATTTTAATCTTGGCTAAGAATTACATCATTCAATTAAAACAGCAGCAACTGGCTGCTCAGAGAAAGAGGGCTTTGGGCTTCATCTCTGATGTGTAGGCTGTGTGAGGAGTCTGCAGCACTGACTCATCCATACCATCTTCCAAGGCTCACAATGATCTCAGCTCTGCTGTCCCAGATCCCTCTCTGTCCAAGTTTTTTTTTTTTGTGCTTTCCTAGTGAATGCATGAGGGCCACTTCCCAAGGCCTTGGTTCTCTGTGGCACTGAGCTGCCTCAATTCCAAGTGGCCAAAGCAGTAGGACATTGTATAATTCTGAGAGAATATTCAAGTACCAAGTATCAATGGGTGCTTCTCACATGTGACATCAACCTTCTCATTCAGATGAAAAAGTACAAATCAGTATTTACTATGCATTTTTAAAATCACAATAAATATAATTTCCCCCAGAATCACTAAGAGAAATGAAGATATTCTAGGAGCAGTGCATACCTTTAAACAATCCTGCCATTACTACAGAGAAGACAAAACCTAGCTACTCCACATCAAGACTCAGAGCTTCTTGACATGGAGGAGTATGAACATTTTGTATTATTAAGTTTTCTGTTTCTCATGTTTAAAATGTTGTTCATGTTAAGATAATATTTTGTCCCTGATTCACAGCTAGAAAAAGCAGCCTGGAAGCCTGGCTCCCCAAAGAACACAGTGAAAATCATCCAATTTTATTGTCTTCCCTAGATTTATAGCATTGTTGATATGAAAATCCAGGCAATGCATCTAATTCATCTCCACCTTCGAGCCTGTAGCCGCAGTACATGCTTCCCTAGAGAGACCAAAATGTATTCTATTTTTAAAGAGTTCCAAAATTCCTATGGCTCAACTCAATAAATCCTTCCAACATACAATTACTCTTCACACCAGAACACACTGGTTTACATCTAACAACAATCTCTTGGTCCTATACTACCTTTGGGTTCTCTGCTTCCTATTATGTTGCTTGCAGCCAAGATTAACAATGGATGTTGACCACCAATACATGTTGACCAGCAATGATCCTTGCAATGAATAACTCACTAGAACTTTTCTGAAAACTTCACTGGAAAGAAAAGTGTTGAGTGCTCCAAGATCTTTTATGAGTATGCTATTTCAATTGGATACACCCTTTTACAAGATTATAGACATTTACAATATTAAAACTAAATGTTTGAATTGATTATCTAGCATGCATAGTTACTAGGGAGAGGGAGGTTCTCAGATATTTGGGACGGATAGCAAGAATTTTAAACTTCAGAATTCTGAATAGATACATGAAGTGATCACTAACAAGGTTCCGAAATTATTCATATAATACTTGTACTCTGCATGAAAAGATGAACCATCACTATTGTTTTGTTTTTATTAATGTAAATATAAAGAAATTAGACATGCCTAGTGGTTTCTGGGTAGACTTGAAAAGTTGTTCTGAGGAATTTTTTTAATTTTTAAATTCTAATACACACACATATATGTGACAGGTTATAATTTTTTATCCTCTATTCCCTGCCACTGCTCCCATTCCCCCGGGGCCCTACCATATGAGGCCCCACCATATGAAGTTGGATATGGTATTCACTGTTGGGTCATGAAGTCCTCAGTCAGTTCCTATGGGGTAGCAAAGGGACCATGCCACAGGGTGTTTCTACACATTCTGTATATCTTAAAATTTTTTGTCTCCTCCTCTGCAGTGTTCTCTAAGCCATGGAAGACCTTTTGGCGGTCTTAATTAATGTTGATTTCTCTGTAGCCTCTGGATTTCTGCTTTGTTGGGTTTGATTGGTCACTGTGTCTGTCACCATTGCCTTTGGAACAGGTTGTCATGCTATCAATAAGAGCAGTGTTCATGGCCCTGCTTCTTATTGGCAAAAATTTAATATATAAATTATTATAGTTTAGAAAAGTAGAGGCCCTACTTAGAGTGTATCTTCAAACAGAAATGAATTCAGAGTTTGGAAGCATTCAATTTTTATATACAAATTAGAAGTGTGATATTCATTTTATTCTCTGGTTATTTAACTTTCATCATGATTAGTCAAGACATGAAAATGTACAGTTATTAGTACTGAACATAAGATGTTTCTATTTCAAACTAAATGAAAAACATACCTGGAGAGTGTCTAATGTACTAAAGATTTACATAATAAATTAATATATAGAATAAGTACATTAGAACTAAAATAAAGTTTAAAAAATTATCTAGGGTATATTGGTCTAGAATCTGTAAGTAAATTATATATATAATATCTCTGCAAGACTTTGGGATGAGGAGATGGTTCAGTGGATAAAAGTTCAATGGTCTGTGTCCAGATCCCCAGAGCCCACATGAAGTTTGACATCATTGCAAACTTTTGTAATCCCAACCCTTTTATGGCAAAATGGGAGTGAGAGACAAGATAATCCCTGGAAGCTTGTGGTAACCTGTCATTGTCACCAGTGAACAAGAGACCATGCCTCAAACAAGCCAGTCAAAATGGCATGTCCATCTGTGATCACAATACGCTTAAGAAGTGGGAGGCAGGTAGGAACCAGGAGAATCCCGAAGCTCAAAGGCCAGGTAGACTGGAGCACATGTCATGGTGCGAATAAAATGACCATGACTCTGAAACAAGATGGAAGGAGAAGACAAACACCCTAAGGTTCACCCCAGACCTCCAGACATGTATCTTGTCACACATGCATCCACATCCTGCACACATATTATTTTTTTAAATGTTAACTAAAAATAAGTGTGCAGATATAGGTCTGTGGCAGGGCATTAGGTTCAATTAACAGTGCTGCCATCAAGAAAGTATATGTAAAATGCACTATAGCAAAGGGAATAATGTTAAATATAGAAATATTATGAAATTGACCTTCATTTTCTTAATTAAATTTTTGTGGCAGATGAATTATTTTTTTTATTTTATTTTTTATTGTCCATAATGAGTTACATTATTTAGTGGGCAAACCATGCGTTGTTATCCCGAATTCCCCGCTTCCCCCCCTCCCCCTCCCTGATCAGTTGTATATCCTCCTTCATGGGCTATCTGTATTAGTCCTTGTGGCAAGGGATCCTGTATATCTTAGTACTCATCCCGGTCTTCCTGGCCCAAGTGTGTTGTTACTGATGGGTGCCATGCCTCCGGACAGTCTCCCCCACCACGGCTTATTTTGAACTACTTTTAACTTTAGTTTTTATGAGCAAATAGCCATCAAAGAAAACTTGAACTAGAATAAACGATACTGAAAGAGTTAAGTTAGTACAACAGAATGATGACCTGTAGACCTGTAGGTTTACATTACAACATACTAAAATGATAAAACATCTTTCTAAACTTCTAATAACATACATTATTCTATTGATTTAGTTTTCTTTTCTTTTCTTTCCTCCCTCTGTGCTAGTCATCAGACCCAGGGCCTTGCTGCTCCTAAGCAGGTGCTCACCATTGAGGCATAATTACAACCCACACTTTTCATTGCAAGTCCAGAAAAAAAGACATTTAAAATTGGTTTATAATGCACTGTAAAATCATTAGCATGTATTTCCCCAATACCTAAGGTGAGTTGCAGGATTTCCCCCAAAGAACCTTCAACCTGACAATTAGAATTATGTTGGACAGAATCCATCGGGTGTCTGGGGCTCACTTCACAAGATGTTATTTGTCCAAGATCACATCAGCTTTTCCTTACCAGTGAAACCTAATATGTGAGAATGTAGATGCAACTCAAAGTCAGAAAAATCAGCCCTCTCCACCTTCAGCTCCACCTGAATTTTACTCTGATGCAGAATGTGTCAATTATTGTTTTGTGTTTTTTGTGAGTGTTTTGTTTTGTTTTGTTTTCGAGGTATGGAATCACTCTAGCCCAGGCTGACCTGAATCAAACTCAGTTATCCCAGCCAGGCCTGCCTTGAACTCACAGTGATCCTCTTACCTTTGCCTCCTGAGTGCTGAGACTAAAGGCATGCGCCACCACACACCTACCTGCTTTTTGTTCATTTGCTTGGCTGTTTTTTTTTTTTTTCTGGAAATGTGTTTGCCACAGTTAGTGGGGGGGCACTCCCCACTGTTCTCTCCATTAATGCCAACACTAATGAAGAGAGCCTACAATGTGAGTGATAGAAGTGAAAAATCAGAAAGCTGTGCAGGGCACACCAGCCAGCTGAAAGCTTGAGTGCAGCCTGTGTCTACTCCTTTCAAGAAACACTCAAGTTTATCCTACTAAGAATGTTGCCAAGAGTGACTCAATATTTTAGGACATGTGACATGACACATGACACCCTCCTTGGTTAGTGACCTATATATACATATACATACACTATATATATATATATATATATATATATATATATATATATATCACTGTTTTTGTCTTGGAATGTTTTCACGGCTAAAAAATGTCTAGCTCAGTTTTCTGACAATAATCACCAGCATCTATTTGCCTCAATTTAAATATGGGCTCTAGTCACTTCTTTTCCTGTTTATAACAAATACGTGGCAGAATTATTAATGGTTGTTGGCTTATATTTATAGGCCTATACCTTTTCATTGCCAAATAGGGTTGATGCCTGATAGTTTCACTATTCTTGTAAGCAAATCATGAAAGCCTTTTTTCTCTTCTGAATATTTAACATCCATTTTCTTTCCACAATCACATCCACTCCTTCCATCTCACACACAAATACCCTTTTAATTTTCCTTGGAAAACTTTGACCTAGCCCATACAGAGTTGGTGAGCTGGCCCATATTCAATTCCACTGACCATTGTTCTTCCATCAGATTCCATTTTTGAGACTTGGTTGAGTGTCTTCTCATCAACTAAACAAAGCAAGGGCAATGGTGTGACATACCTAATATTACAAATCTAGTACCTTGGACAGCCTGGGCCTTACCTGAATCACTCAGTAGATGTTGTTGAAGTAGAAGAGTGCTTAAATCCCCTTTCATCTGATTTAGATGTTACAAATTTGCCTACAATTTCCTCACAAAGAATTGTACTCGTCAATCAAAGACTGGTTCCCACAAAGATTATATCTTCTCTAATAGTAATAATTATGCTAGATTTACATATCACCCATGCAATTGTGATGACCATGAGCATCTTAGGATGCTCATTGAATTTTATACCAAGTTGAGAATCGTGCCCTGGATATGGTACATTTTGTACAGAAGAGCCAACTTATGAAGACCCACTGATGCAGGCTTAATGAAGATATATTAAGCAAAAGTAATTTGAAATTGAAACTTCACAGTGTGATGAAGATAAGAAACAAAGTCTAAGTGACCCAAATTGTTGGCTAGGCATCCTTCCCTCCCAAGACAATTCTTCCTTTGATCAAGTGTGCTAGGAGGACTCAATCATACTGGTTTAAGAATCCAAGGAACAAAAATAAATGATAAGAGACTTTAAGTGTAAGACTCGTTTAGGAAAGAAGGAATCACATGCCACAGGAAAAGAGAGAAGTGTAGAATGGGGTAAAGGCTCTGAGAAAGACTGGTGCAGGAGCTGGAGCTTTCTGAGAAAATGAGGAGGATCTATAAAGGAAGGATTTGAGGCACAGCAGGACTGTCTCCAGGGATCTGGCTCTGGTGAGAATGGAGGCTAGCTGATGATTTCCAAGGAAGCTTGCTCCATGGAATAGTGCATAAACCCACTTCCATTATACAACAAGAGTACTCAAGAAAAATCCACAAGGGTAGTCCAGGCTTGGTTTTGTATTTTATTTTAAGGGATATTCATCCTGAGATGGGTCATAGGAAAAAGTGTTGCCCACAGTGTCGGGTTATATGTGATGAAGTGTCATCTAGTACCTAGAGAATTCTAGTCAACTATTTATAATCAGAATGGCTTCCACTATGTTGAGTCAAAGGAGAAATTATTATGCAAATAGTGATTCTTCATATTGCTTCTGGTAATTTTGCAAGGTGGCCACAATGAACTCAGCTTTCAAGGTTCATGTGAACATTTTCATTTTTTAATAAAGTGGCAAATTACTTAAGCATAAATAAAGTCCTCATAAAAGCACATCTCTATGAATTATCAGTAAAAGTAGCTCATGATTTATTTATAGATATTCAATATCAGTAAGAAAATATATATGACAAATAGAATTTTAAAGTAGAACAGCTCTTATTTGAAACAATTCTTTTGTTACATAATAGCTTTCAAAGAGGAATAAATGACATTTTTATGATAGTGTCTAATATGAGTAAAATATATTTCATTTAAGAATGCTTACAAAATTCTGATAAGTAATAAAAAATATTGCTATAGTACTCATGACAGTAATGCTCATCACAGAAACAACTCCTACTTTTCAACAGATACTCAGGAGTACAAATTTCCAGTGCTTGCAGTGATTTTCATAAGTTAGGAACCCATCAGTGCCCATCCCCACACCTTGTAATACATACCCTACAACCAAAGAACAAATCCCTTTCTGAGTGACTCATCAATTAATCACAGATTTGAATTTCTAAAAGTGGAAATTTGATGAAAATTTCAAGCTACAGAGAAATTATAAACATTGTCACAGCTGGATTCTTTTTAAATAGTGGAATGGAGTTTATGAAAATGTATTTTATATGCCTTTGATTGAGAAAGTGTAGCAGAAGACATGCACTGAGGAGACTGCTGTGGTGGGGGTATGTGGGAAACACAGAAAAAATCAAACACAACTTTCATCCATAGGAGCCTAAAAATGAGTCAAAATTAGAAGATGGGAGGAGTACACACATAATCAAGACTAGCCTATCAGCTAAAGGAGAGAGAAGCAGTAGCAGCTCCATGGAAAACCAGAATCAGTAACCACAGCCTGGGAAATCTGTTCATGCAGGTGTGGATGTGAGTGTGCCTATCAAATTACTGGGCATTGTACAGACAAACATGTTAGAATTGGGGGCTGGAGAGATGGCTCAGCTGTTAAGGTGGTTGCTTGCAAAGCCTAGTGGCCTATGATTCATTTCCCAGTGTCCATGTAAAGCCAGATTCTCAAAGTGTAACACACATCTGAAGATGGTTTGTAGTGGCTGATAGTCCTGGAGTGCTTGTGCTCCTCTCTCTCTCTCTCTCTCTCTCTCTCTCTCTCTCTCTCTCTCTCTCTCTCTCTCTCCTCTCTCTCTTTCTCTTTCATTTGAAAATAAATAAATATATATTTTAAAATGTGTGCATGCCTTCAAGCATCATGTTAACTTTTGTATGTTCAAGCCTCCACAGGCCCTGGTAAAGTCTAGGGTGTTCCAGTAGGGGGATCTTACCCAGCTAGTGCTGTGAGATATACTATTTTAAACCATGATAAAGTTGTCCAGCCATCATATTATTGCACTTATATTAATAGAAAGAAAAACACAAAAGTTGGGGAATGTTTTTCCTATTAAAAAGAGTTTAAAAGAGTTTTGTGTTGTAGAAAAGGCATAGGGATTGCAATTAGTGTTCAATGTCCATATGCAATCTCTTCCGCCTAGGAGGTGAGCAACAGGGTTTATGCTCTGAAGGCCCTTGGTTTATTATCTGCAAATGGAGGTGACATGTGTGAGCTATGGTCCTGGGAGAGCAAACACATCAGATGACAGCAGATGCATGTTCCATGGTTTGCATTCCTGGGCAGCAGACCATGTTATGTGGTCTGAAGCAATGAACGGAAGGTTTCATTCATTTCACCACGAGAATAGGGAGCTTTTGAAAACAGTTTCCAAAACCAGTTAAGTGAGGTTTGAGCCCATTCATCCCATCTGGACCTCCTAGTAGCTGTGTGACTATGGTAAAAATTCAATTGCCTTGTCTTCAGTTTTTTTTTTTTTGTTTGTAAAATGTGGAAAAGAGTGATACCAAGTCGTATGGATCCATAAATGCATTAACTGACACTTCAAATATTCCAACTTCATTTGAATTGTGTTGGGGGATTTGAAACTGCATTTAATAAATTTTCTATGTATTATTTATTACTTTTATCACCACTTTTATTCTTTATCAATACTAGTATATTCAAAAAACGAGATGAACACAATATCTAAATAGTAACAGATAGAGTCTTAGCTTTCAGAGGTTCTAAATTAAGCCGAGTTTATAATCAGAGACAAACCAGTGAAAAGGAAGAACATGGGGATTCTCTTTATTGGACTTAGACTTGTGCTTATAATCTTAGCACTAGAACAACAAATTAAAGGGGAAAATACTTTGCAATATCTCCATTAATAAAGGAAGAATTAAATTAAACTCTATTAGTGGATAAAACTTTCTTAACTGAATTGCTCTACAAGTTTAATTTGCTTTAAGGTCAGGAAAAGAACCTACAGTGCACTCCCTCACCGCTGTGGGATGAGAGTTACACTAGGTTTCCATCTGAAATTAGCAATCACTTCAGGCTGTGAAATTAACTTCCCAGGATACCTTGCAAAAGTTCACTCCCATTTCATTCAGTCTCTAAGAACTTAAATTTTCTTGTTATGTAAATCGCAAGCATGGACAATGCATTTAAAATATGAAAGATATTTATTATTACTAGTGTATAAGTCAGTGTGTATTTCTGGATATTATGATGTCTATGTCATATATTATTTTAAAACATAATAAAGTTGTCCAGCCATCATATTATTGCACTTATATTAATACAAAGAAAAAACACAACCCATCTAACCTTAGGAGAATGAAGTAAAGCTGCCAAGAGGGGGGAAAAATCAGAGTAACACCATCAGAAAGAGTGTCTGAAGTTAAGATATACCACAGTGAACAATAATCAGTGAGTCATATTATACAGATATTGTAGGAATGAGTTGATTACCAAACAAGAGATCAGAACAAAAGTCTATACCATTGAACACTAAATACCTGTGTATGTCAGGATTATACAAATTCTTAGTTAAAATATTAATCCATCACTTTTTGAAACATAGACTCCAATAAAAATTCACTTTGAAAATAAAGCTAAGGAAATATCCCAAAGACCACACCTTTGAATACACAAGGAAAATAATAATTAGTTTCTGATGAAATTTAGAATATTCTTAAGAAAATGACTAATTAATCAGACTCAAAGGGACATTAAATTATCTTTTAGTATTGAACCAGTTTTACTTCTATTATAAACATTTCGCTTTAATGCAACATTGTATGACATTTAAAGATCAAGAGAAGAATACCAAGATCAATAAAAGGGAATAAATCGCTTAAGATCATGCAATTTACCAGTTTGTTTAGCTATTTACAACATGATTATAACGCCCAGTGTCATGTCTCAACCTGCTACTCACTGCTAGTCACAAACATCCTGTGAGGCTGCCAGGGGTCCTGTGAGCCGAGGTTCACTTCTCCTCAAAAAAACAGCTCATTTTTACCACTGAACAAAGCAAACTGGTAAAGCCCTTCTGAGCATAGAGAATAACCCACACATCGACCCCTTTCCTTCAAATAATGCTCCCAATCCTGCCTTCTAATTATAGTGTTTAGTGTACACAAAACTACTTGCCCCTAATTATTCTCAGCAATTTTGCACTAGAGGGCTTCATTTGTATTTTGCTTATTTGACAGTATTGTCACAATTGTAAGGACAAGGGGCTACTCGTCTTCTGAATGGTATAGCGCTCTCATTTATGTCACTTTGTGAAGTTGACTAGTGTCCTGGTTCTGACGCAATATGCCTATAAATTGGATTTACACTTTACTTACTTGTGTGTTTTACTAAAGTATTTATTTTTTATCTCTAGTGGCCACAGGCAGATACATTTCATGAAATGCTAATTATGAGAAAATACAGACTAAACAAAAAAGATTTTTTAAAAGAAGAATAAATATAAAGTTTGAATTCAAAGAGAAATGATAGATCATTACTTTATTTTTCAAGAGACCTTGCAAAGTAATCCTCTTCGGTAACTGCTTTCACAAAGGTTTTTGTATAAAAATTGCTATTGAGTTTGAATGTGGAGTCATATCTGTATTTCAGTTCACTGTAAGTGATTTTCTGGAAAAGACGATGGGAAAGGTAGGGTATATGGGAGACATGGGAGTTTGGCAATGCTATCTGAACATTCCTAGTGACAGAAAGAGATAATACTAAACCAAATTATGTAAAAAATAAAGTTCTCCCTACCAGGATGGTAGAGGACTCATTCTTATCGTGTGATAACTACAAGGTTAATATTATTGTAAGATGAAGTTTGCGCTGTGCTTCTAAGCATATCTCCAGGAGAACAGATTTCACAGAGGCCCCACTGATTCTCAACCAAATTGACAAATTGGTACTTAATAATCTGTGTCCTTTGAATTAATCTGCCACCAATGGTTAGTACTAACTGGGCACTAAGGGTAGCAAAGGAGAGTGAAAACATCCAGGAATATTCCAGAGTTTGAAACTCAAGTACCTACAAAAAAAAGTGACCAGCTACCAAAGGTATCCAACTGGTGGTATGGGACATCCCAACTGCAGAAGCTCTAAGGGTCTTACAGTCTCCAAACTGAAGTCAAAGAGTAATGTGTGTCCAGAGCTAAGGTTTTCCCTTGGCCCAAGTTCTTAAACTGTAAAGCATACCATAATTGTGAGTGCTGGATGTAATCTATGTAAAGTGCTCACACAAATCTCACATAAGCTCTGCTGACATAAGTGAAAATTGTGGAATTCTGCACAGAGAAGCAAGGTACAAGTAGTCACATCAAGAGTTCCTACCCTATGGACAGATCCAGTATGCACACAGAGGAAGGACTTCAGTGGGTAGGAGACAGAGAGGAGGGAAATGGGGGCACCATCACAAGATTTGTTCATACAATGTATAAACTTACTCATAATAAAGCTATTAATTAAAAAAGAGCCCCAGCCAATAAGAGAGACTTTGGCTTTAGTTATTGAACTATTTGTGGTCTGGAAATAGGGCAAAGCTGAGGTAAGAAAGCAAGCAAGGGGAAAGACAGTTAATAACAAAGCATGAAAGGTTGTTACCCCGACACATGATTTGGGCAGGGAGATCCTATAGCTGAGGTAGAAATTTGAAGCTCTGGGTGTGAGGAGGCTCTTCCCTGTTTAGGCGTCCTGAAACACTTAGCCTGTTGGTGAGTGGACCAGGAATGTCAGAACTCCATGCATCTTATACTAGGACACACACACACACACACACACACACACACACACACACACACACACAAAACATACCTATCCTTTTCCCCACAATTTCAGTCATAGAACTGCAACCTGAAAACAGCTAGTTTGAGATAGGTACTTTTGGGTTGGATGAAATGTTTAAAAACTGAATACCTTTCTGTGGAACTGCTAAAATATGGTTTTCATTTGATCTATAAAAAATGTTGAAGATCGATAAAGGAGCCATAGTTCCTGATAGCTTAATTGCCTCAACACTGTGCAATGATTTGAGCTGTTCTGTAAGCTGCCTCTGAACATGGAAAACTGACTGGGTAAAACAACCAGCTTTGTAAAGTGCCACTAGGACAAGAGTACAAAATGGCTTGGGATGATGATGTCAGCAGGGCACACAATGAGGTCATGAAATACAAACTGAAATGGATCAGAGAGCAGAGTGGTGGGACGGGCAAATTCAAGGAAATGTGGAGGGTACTCATTGTTTCAAACCACAAGCTCCACGCTGGAAACATCATGCCTTTCAACAATATAGGCTGACACAAAGACAGAGCACTTGAGATACAAAAAAACAGAGGTAGCTCTTTGCAAACAGAAGCTCCAATTGCTAATCTCAGCTACATCAAGTAATACAGATCACCAAAGGTCTAAAAATGTCAGATGTAGTGTATGAATATTTCACTTTGCCTGCGCAGAGAATAGACAAGTGGGACCTAGACCCTGTGAGACTAGCAACCAGGCCACACAAGAGGCCAAAGTCATGCTAGGGGCAAGCAATCAGGAGAATCATAGGTGGATGGTACTTAGATACATAGAGCTAGTGAGGCCGACCTTGGCTACATGAGACCTTGATTAAACAAAACAAAACAAAACAAAAATCCCAGGGACATCCATCTTGGAGAAGTCTGTTGAAAGGAATCTGCTGAATCTCAGGCTCAGGAGGAAGGGGAGATAGAACGGGGTGAACAGTAGCCCAGACAGGTGAAGCCTGAGCAGAACTGGCATTAGTGAAGGCCGGCAAACACCAGGGATGGCAGGGAGTAGCAGGGTGCACAGTCAAAAAGGAAAGTAAAAATATGGAAAAGACCGCAAACCAGAGAAGGTAAAAATAGAATTCTAACAAGAATATGTGGAAAGAAATAAAAACCTTATGAAAATACTTATCAATATGTCATAAATATTGGCACAGAAAGTAATGTAGTATAAAATATTCAAATACAGACTGTATAAACTTGAGTCATCTATACTGTTCAAAGAAAACCAATTAAGACTCTTCTATGCATTTACAAACTTAAACACATACATAACTTTTCAATGAATCATATTATACATTTCTATCAATAGCTTGTTTTTCACTTTAATATATGCCATGGCCTATGAATTCTATTTATATGGTGTTCTGACATATGTACCTGAAGGCATGGGCAATAGTAATAATCAATTTAATATTAAATTCAATATTCTGGCATAACAATTTATATGCCTGAAAGAAGTTTTAGAAGCCCTCATACATCAATTACTCCTACAACAAGATTAATCAAACAATGTGTGGTAGCAGATATTCATAATCCGACTAGTTGGGAAGAGGAGACAGAAAGATTGCCATGAATTTGAGGCTAACTTGGGCTAAAGAATGAGACTCTTTATCATATATATATAATTATTCATTCAATCATAAATATTATACCTATACCACTGTGATGGTTAAATTTTGTTGTCATCTTGACCTTTCAAGTAATCTTGGGTGGGTCTCTGAGGATGTTCACAGGAAGGCAGCCTCTCAGTAGGGGGCAGGATGTAAAGAAGCTCAAAGGAGGTAGAAGTAAACATCCTTTCCTGTGTGGGCAGTGCAGGAAGGAAATTCCAGAGACTCAGGAAGCCATTAAGTCTGGGATGGGGTTGCCAGACCCCACCCAAAGGCTATATTAAAGGGAAGAAATTCTCTCCTTGCCCCTCCTGCCTGTTTGTTGTTCTATGTGTGGTGTTGGTGATGGGATTTTTTCTTTGCTTTGACCTGTGAAAGAGGATCAGCCTCTTTCATTTTTATGGAACTTCCCCTGTACCTATAGCTACAAATAAATCCTTTCCTCCCAAAAACTGTGCCTGGTTTGAAGATTCATCCCAGTGGCGTTTGGCTGACTGTGACAACCATTAATAAAAGTATATTTTTATCATAAGTATTAACCATGTATATCACAGATCAACATGGATAATAAAATTGTCTGTTAGAAACAGGCCAGTTTATCACTTCTGTTCACATTTTCAAACCATCTAAGGGTGCATAATCATCTTTTTAAAAAGTATTTTATTTATTCATTTGTAAGCAGAGAGAGACAGAGAGAGACAGAGAGAGAGACAGAGAGAGAGACAGAGAGAATATGGGCATGCCAGGGCCTCTAGTCACTGCAAGTGAACTCCAGATGTATGTGCCATTAACTGGCACATATCTGGCTTATCTGGCTTATGTGGGTACTGAGAATTGAACCCAGGTTCTTAGTCTCTGGAGGTGACTGCCTTAACTGCAGAGCCTTATGTCCAGCTCAACATCTGTTTTAAACTAATCTGCAAACATGTTGGTATTCAAATTACTTATTCATCTTATAAAATTGGAAATACAGTATTTAATTGTTGAAATATTTATTGAGAACTTCATATGGGGCTGAACACCTCACCAAAGGCTCTGGCTATGAGGAAGGCTGACAGTCAGTGCTTGCCTTTCACAAGTGCATAGTCAAGTGTAGATGCAGTCCAGAACACAACAGTTCATAACAGAACATAACAGCAGTTATGGAGGGAGAAACAATAGGAATGGCTATGAGAGAAAAGCACTATGCTTTTAAAGCAAACATCTGTGGGCCAACAGCTATCTGGAAGTCTCTTCCACAGCACCACTGGAAAGGAGGATCTAACTGTTGGCTTTCTCTGAAGCCTGCCCCGTGAGCATTTTCTGCTTGTCTTCCTCACATGGAAAGAAGTAGAAAAAGGGAGCCCTCTATGCTGCGGGTGAATGTAAATTATATAGCAAATGTGGAATTCAGTGTAGAGGAACCTCAACAATTTAAATGGGAATCATATCATCCAGAAATTCTGTTTCTGAGAATATAGCATAACTAATATCAGTGTGCTGGAGAGATACACACCCATGTTCACTGAAGCCTTGCATTAATTATGGCATGACTCAGGCTATATAAATGTATAAAAATGCATATATATGTATATATGCAACAGAGTATTATTAAACCTTGAATAAGGAAATGTTTTCATTAATTTCAACATGGATGAACCTGGAGGGTCTTAAGAAATATGACTGGACACAAGAAGACACAAAATAAAATGTGATTTCACTTAATATGCATGTGTAATCTGAGGAAGTGGAGCTCATGAAAACATGGATAGAATAGTAGTTATTAGGAAATAAAATAGATGTTGAGAAATGGAGACATGTAATTCAGAGTGGAAAGGGCCAGGGAGAGGAGTAATAAGCTATGAGCATTTCAGATGACAGGATGTATCCATGAGCTTATTCAACCAGTCAGCATTGCACATCAAACTAATATTATTGTGCACCCATAAATATACATGATTAAAATTTGTAAAAAAGATGAATAATATAACAGATTTTTTTGAAAAAAAGATGAATAATATAACAAAAATGTCCTCAAAATCATAAATACAATGAAGCCTGTATTATTCTGACCAAATGAGAGGTAGCTTAGAAAATGATTTTAACCTGCATGCTTGATTCACTCGTCCCTTAATACCACTGCCCTACTCCTTCTTTAAATGAATGAATCTATATTTCAAAAAAAAGGAAATCATCCAATTTAAAACTCTGGAAACTGAGTTGTTCTGAGTAATGAACAACTTTTGATCAATTGTGAGATTTACAATCACCTCTTACTTGTTTCATCAGCACAAGACTTAATTACTTCTGAGACCCCGGGTTACAAACTCTATAAATACATTCAAGAGGACCACATATCATCTCAGTTTCCGTACTCTGACAGATTCCTTTATAAAGTACAAAATTGCAGTTCTACAATATTGTATTTACGATTACTATAAGTTTTGCAAAGAATTAGCCATTTTAATGTAAATTTGAATAAATTGGGATTTTTCTAAGCATCATCACTGACCAGCTGCCACAGCTCAGTGTTGGCCACATAAGGTGTCACTTTCCCATTTTTACACAAGCTGTATCTTTTGTGAGCAATTAAGAAACAAATCTAATTGTAGTTAGCTTTTTATTTGTGTGTACTTCTCCTAGAGATGGAGAATATAAAGAAGGGAAAACAAATCACATTAAGTAAGAGTGGAATTAATGCACTTGTACCTTCAATAATGTCAGCTATGGGATATAAGGTTGCTTACTTTATCTGTCCATTTTGGTTTGTATGATTCTTTGCTGAGCTAGGTAGAAATGCATCAGTGTCGGATTGATAAATACATGTACTCAATTTGCTTTTCAGAGTGTAAGGAATTTGTATCCAATTCTCACAGCAAGCATAACACAGCTTATCTATATTGGTGAAGGTCTTTGAAAGTATCATAAATTGCATAAATCTGATAGAACTAATACTTTATGCCAATATAAAAATAATTCAAAAGGAGTGTAAGCCTATTGACAGTAAATATCCACCATACTTCCCGTGAAAGGGATTTCTTTGAATTCCTATAAAGTAACCTATGAACTAAGTCTTTAAAGTATACTCATTTGGTAGGAATTACTCTTCAATGGCAGTAGTCATAGCATCAACATTACAATCCACATTTCTTGCAGCCGATGCCTTCACACAGCATTAATGTGCAATGGCTTCGGTGTCCTCACACTGAAGGCTTTGGGAGGACAGGCCATTTGTTATATATATTGATATTCTATATTTTCATCCAATGAAAATTTATTGTGAACATTTTCCTTCTGAAAATTTGTTTGACTATCACAAATTTGCCTCCTTTTCCCCTTTTAATAACTGTGTAAGAATTTCCTGAGTAAAGGTTTGGTCCTTTTTTTTGTTGTTGTTGTTGTTTGTTTTTTGAGGGAGGGTATCCTTTTAGCTCAGGTTGACCTGGAATTCACTATGTAGTGTCAGGGTGGCCTCAAACTAAGGCGATCAGCCTACCTCTGCCTCCCGAGTGCTGGGACTAAAGGCATGCGCAGCCACAGCAGGAGAAAAATATGTACCGAGGCTGGCCTTGAAATCCTGATCCTCCTGCCTTTGCCTCTTCAGCAATATCCTAGCAGAGTGTGCCACCACAACCGGCCAGTCTTCATATAAGTAGCATATATTTAATGTACATTTATGAGTGTGTGTGTGTTTGCACTTGTTAGTATGGGTACATGATTCTACCTATTATATATGGCCATATTTCTTCCTACTGGGGAAGTTTACTCTTATCAACAATATTTTTTCTTATTTATATGATTATAATGAAAATTAATCCACTTTAAATGTATAACTTAATTAAACGTTCCTCATTACATTTTTATAAAGTATAGCTCCTGTTGTTTTCTAAATTGTACATATGAGAAAACTGAGTCCAAAGGAGGTATTAATATTAGATCTAAAACTTAGCCCAAACTTGCCTGACTCCACACACTATTTTCATTGACTCCAAATTGATGGATATTTACTAGTATCAAATAAAAAAAAACACTATTTATGGAGATGAACAAACTGTATTAGTTAACTATGAGAAAAAATAATAAAAGAATTAAATGAAATATGGGGAATATTATGGGAATATTTCTTATGGAGTTTACAAATAACTTGGCTGAGAATATTTCTATGAGATAGATGAGACATTCCTTACTTGTAATTTGCCCAAAAAATAATCTTACAACTGTGTGACCCACTAAAAGCAATGTGACTACGTTTCCTCTGCCTTGGTCTACCTTTAGCCTGAACAGCACAGATGTCCAATACTAGCCAACAATCTTTTGAAATGCTGACTGATCTAAAGCTATGTTCCTTTCCTTGGAAGCCTGGTGAGACTCTCAACTCAGAGCAAATATACATGCATAAGAAGTACTGATCATAGCATTGAAATCAGTGATGTGAAAATCTATTGGTTCACAGATCTGTTGAAGGCAACAGGTGGGTTCAATATAATTCCTTTTGTGATTAGAGTGTATGTGCAGAGTACAGAAGACCATGCCCCTAAATCCCTTTCTTTAACAAATCTTTAAGGATTGCCTAAAGTTATATGTTTCTTACCCTTTGCTCATACAATGTACAACTTACATATTACAGGCTGTTGACTGTCCTATAAAAGTGCTAATGAGTGCCTGTATGCAGAAGAAGCCACAGCTACAGTGACTTCAGAGCCACAGTGACAGCAAATGCAGCCGGTTTACTAATGGATTAAACACTCCTCTTCAGTTTCCTTTTTCCTTGGGCTGCTATTAGAGGCATCTAGCTCACTTCTTGGCAAACTCAGGAGTTAGCTCTCCCACCTCTCATCCTGTGCTCCTGGAAGCAGTTGGCCCACATTTGAAGAGGAAATTTCAAGCGGTTAGTTTTGCCTAAATTCAGGGCTGTGCTCCCTAAATAGGGCAACAGTTTACTGGCATATAGAGACTCAGTTATCATTTATTCTGAAATTTTCAAATGCAATATATTTATTGTTGAATCCCTTAACCCTCTTATGTCTAATATCCCACTCCTCCACATTTTTGCTCTCCCCTATTATCTCCACCTTCTATTCTTTAAGATTACTGCTGGTCCAAGTAGTACCCTGATTTCCAATTTTTTGACAAGTACCTTCAAGATAATTGAAGCATACCTCCACAATGGTTACCTTTACATCTGGCTTCTATTGGTGTTTTCAATTTTCTCAAAAGAAAATGTGTTGTTTTAATGTTCTTATTCATAAGAACAACATGTACATTTTCTGAAAATATTTTTAAATTAAAAAAAACAGGACATCCTTTTTATTCTGAATGAAGATATTGATGTATACAGGTAATGATTAGTCAAGGACAATTTATAAGAGCTCTGTATATAAAGCATGGGAATTTATCAATGACTCTAGGTAATGTGATGTGATACTATGACTACAGAAAAATAACAAAAGAGAAAATCAGTTTGTACTTTCTGTCAGATGCTAAAAGTGCATGTTGTCTACCTCACATATATTATAAGCAACAGCTATCCCATGTTTCAAGTAAAAAGCAATGAGATTGAATAGCAAGAATTTGAACGTTTTAAATCCATGTATTTAATGGGATAACAGAAAATAAGTCAAGGTATCAACTAATGACCATGTGCATAAAAGTATTTGAAGAAAGTGATAACATTCATATCATTATGAACTTATATAATGATTATTAGAAAACTAAAAATGGGGAACTTTTCAACCCAAAGGCAAAGTAACAAATCATCCAAGTTAACAAAATGGGCAATGAACTTGAACAGATATTTTTCCATTGAAGATATACAAGAAGTATATACAATATTTCACAGCCCTCATCACCAGCGAAATTAAAATCCAAAACATAAAACAATATCACATCTCAAATTTGTTATAATAACTAATCTAACAAGCATCACAGGATGTGGAAAAACTGGATTATATTTGCACTATTAATATGAACAAAAAATGATGCCAACTCTATTGAAAATAGTTTAGAAATGTCTAGAATGTGAAAAATATGGAATTATTATATGACCAAGGAGTTTTGATGCTGAAATTAAAACAAACAAAAAAAGAAATCTGGACCTTATAGAGCTATCTGTATTTGTATTCATTGCAACACTAATCACAATATCTGCAATGTGGAAGCTTCTGAAGTACTTATGGACAAATGAATACAGAATGTATGGTATTTATCAATGATTTATATTTATTAATCTTGATTAGTGGCATGGATATTAATAGGATATTGTTTAGTCTTACAAAAAATTGAAAACCTGTTATTGGCAATACCATGGATGAACCCATGAGATATGATGTTATGTGAAATAAGCCAGTCAAAGAAAGATGAATCACTGCATGATTCTCTTTATGTGAGGTACCTAAAACAGTCAGGAACACAGTGCTGATGCCTGGAGCATGGGGAGAGCACATAAGGAGTTGATATTTACTGAGTGTAGAGTTTCCATCATTGAAGAGGAGTAAATTCAAGGGTGCTCTTCTACAGCATTTTGCCTGCAGTTAATAATACTATATTCTACAATTGAAAATTTTCAAGCAGGTAGATCCCATTTAACTTTTCTCAGCATATAAGGGAAAAAAAAGTATCTAGATAAGGAAAGGCTTAGCAGGGAAATAAAACTCAAAAAAGGGGGGAGGGACTTCAAAAGAAAAGACAGAACTTACACTCAAGTGTCCTCTGACACAGAGAAGGAAATATCAGAACTCAGCTTTTGTATTCCTAAACTTACATAGTAAATAATTTCTTGTTCATCTAGGTAACAGTCTTGGGAAATTTCAATCTATACATGAATCTAAGGTGCAATTTTGTTCACATGGACAAATAGAAAATTATATCTTTGGCCTAAGAAATTTGACCCTGAACCCCTGAGTTCTGCTTAGCCCCAGTGAAGATCCTGTCTGAACCTCCCAGGATTTGGTAACCTGACAGTGTTTGTTTTCTCAGGATATTTCTGAAGTCTTGAAGCTTATATGTGCCTAGGTAAAACAAGTATTTTCCTGAAATGCTAAAACTTTTACAGGAAAATACTTAGATATCTAATTCCAGGTTACAACTTTCTGAACAGGACTCTACTACCATTACAACTTTCTGAACAGGACTATACTACTATAAGAAATAACCCCAGCAATTGACAAATGGGATTATATAAAATTAAAAATGCCTGTTCTGCAAAGCAGAAGTATCAAAAGAGTCAAGAGATTGGGGATGGGGAGGGGACATTGGGGAATTGGGGATAACAACTCATTGTTTGCCCACTGAATAATGTAACTCATTATGGACAATAAATATATATTTAAGACTTAAAAAAAAGAGTCAAGAGATAGACTAAAGAATGGGAAAAATATTAGCTGGCAATATTTCAAAAAGGAAGTTAATATCTAGAACACAAAAAAATCGACAAAACTAATGTGACAGGTTTTGTTGTCAACTTGGATCATTTTAATTATCTTGAGTGGGTCTCTGAGGACCTTTACAGGAAGGCAGCCTCTCAGCAAGGGGCAAGATTAAAGAAGCTCAAAGTAGCTGGAAGTAAACATCCTTTCCTGTGTGGGCAGTGCAGGAAGGAATTCCAGAGACTCAGGAAGCCATTAAGTCTGGGGAAGGGTTGTAAGACCCCACCCTAAGGTTATTTAAAGGGGAAGAAATTATCTCCTTGCTCCTCCTGCCTGTTTGCTGTTCTGTGTGTGTGTGTGATGTAGGTGCTGGGTTTTTCTCTCTGCTTGGACCTATAAAAGGGGAGCAGCCTCTTTTGCATTCTGGAACTTCCCCTCAATCTGTAGCAACAATAAACCCTTTCCTCCCATAAAGTGCCTGGTTTGGAGATTCATCCCAGTGGCTTGTGGCTGACTATAACACTTAACCACAGGGTAGGGATATGGTTTGGGGTAGGTAAAAGTGATTGTTGTATGACAACCTGAGATTAGATTCCTAGAACCCACAAAAAACCAGATGTACTAGTGAGTATCTGTAATCTCCATACAGCTACATGGAAATAGAGGAGAAGATAGGGAAATCCTGGAATATTCTGTCTATTCTGTGGTGAATAAGAGTCTCTGGTTCAAACAAGGTGTAAGGCATGGAGTGACACTAGATGATGCACTTTGACCTTCAAATGTACATTATAGCTTGCATGCCCATGCACGCACTCGCGCGCGCACACACACACACACACACACACACACACACACACACACACCAACACATCATATAAGTACATTCATGAAGATTTTTAAAAAATACCCAAAAAGGCCTGAGTAAATGAAATAGCTAATGAACTGAAGAGAGAGATAATTCTAAAAGGAAGAAACACAAATGGCCAATAAATATTTTTAAAGTGTTCAACATCCTCAGCCATCAGGAAATGGAAATTAAATTTTGAGATTCCATCTCACTGAAGTCAGATTGTTTTACATCTCTCTCTCTCTCTCTCTCTCTCTCTCTCACACACACACACACACACACACACACACACACACACACACACACACACACACACACACACACACACACACACACACCCCACAAAAAATCCTGGTGAGGAAATGGAGGAAAAGGAACCCTTAGACCCTTTTGATATGAGAATAAACTAGTGCAGACACTACGGAAATAAGTAGAGAGAATTCTCGAATAAATAAATATAGTAATGCGGTATGACCCAGATCCAGATATAGTACTCAAAGTGCTATATACGGAGGACTCTAAGTCAACATAACACAGTGATACTTACACGTTCGTGTTTATTGCTGCACTATTCACAATGGCTGAGAAGAAAAAGCGATCTAGATGTGCATAATCAAATGAGTATACAAAGAAAATGTGGAACAAATACATAATAACATTTTATACATCTATAAAGAAATCATGACAAAAGAAATCATGACATTTGCAAGAAAATGGAAAGAATAAAAATATATTAAACACGTTAATCTGTTTCTTAAAAAACAAATACCACATGCTTCTTATATACAGATCCTAGATTTTAATTTTATGAATGTGGATATGTGTGGGAGGTATAGGTCAAGAAGCTAGAAAAGAGGACATCAGAAAGGTAATAATGGAACTTAAAGAATTGGGGAGCATATGCAAAGGGAATAACAGAATGCACATGATATTGTCATTTGGCTACTTCCTGCAAATTGCCATATTCCATTAATGCTCAGGAAGTAAATAAAACAGCTCTCAGGAAGCTCTTGAAATGTACAAGATTCAGAAGGCTCATTCTGTCCATTATATTAGCAATAACAATTGCTGGAGGGAGGGAGATTTCTCCACTGTTGAAGCTGCAGGGAGCTCCAGGGATGTGACTTTCATGAGTTATTAGTTGTGCTGAGATGGACCTTCTGGTCATGTAGTTGCCTGCAAGTCATTTTGCTCTTGAAGGAAATATCTCACCTCTACTGTAGTAAGTAACTAATAAGTTCTCTGATTTGCTAGCCTAGCTTGAGTAGCATTGTTTCTTTGGCACAACTCAGAACCTCACTGGTTTGATCCCATCTTGCTAGAAAACGTTATGCAGCAGATATTATGGAGAATATGAGGTTTTAGAGGTAAGAAGGGAATGAGAATTAATGTTGGAGGGGGTGTAAGGTAGGCATCTCAGACATTGATTTTCTCCCACAGACCCCATTGGCGCCCAAATCCCTCCTTTGGGGCCAGAATCTTAAGACTAATTACTAGTTACACTTGTAAATAAACTAACTTAATGAAAATAAAACATTGAGATACTGAAAAAAGGTATGAAAATAGCATAATGAAACTCATTACTTTGTATTGTAGTTTTAAAAATAAGTTTATTCTTGTGTGTGTGTGTGTGTTCCATTAATAGAAGTAGCAGGTCTTTTACTACTATTACAAACAAACTGTGACATGCACAAAGTGAGTGCTGTGGAATTGAACCTGGGCGGTCAAGCTTTCCAAGCAAGTGCCTTCTATCACAGAACCACCTCCTAAATGCCCTTTATATGCAAATTTAAAAATCAAGATATAATACTATGATCCCAATCCATGAACTCATCTCTATGTAATTTTCTCAGCTATAAAATGGTTAAGGGTGCACAATACACTTTTTGTTTGATATGATTATAGTCAAGATTTTGTTGTAAAAGCATTTGTGAAAGTACTTGAAAAGGATGGAGAAATTTCAGGTATCTTTTCTTTCAAAAAAACTGAATGAGGCCTTCATGACCCCGCAATGACAACCATAACCTAATATATATATATTTCATATTTTTAATAAATAATTTAATTTTAATATTTATTTATGTTCATTTGAACTTCTTTGGCTTGAACACCTTTATTTTTCAGCAATCCCACTGAGTAGGGCCCTCAGCAGTTTGGGGGCAGAGGAGGGAAATGTGGGTACCATCAAAAGGAACTCATATGTTTAAAAGAATAGTAAGTAAAAAACTCATACTAAACACTTTACAAAAATTCTAGTTTCCCATTGTCTTTGGTTAAAATTCTAAACTTGTCTCCTATATTCTTAATGTAATTTTATAGCTTGTTTGAATTGAGATATCCTTCACTAGAAAATGCACATTAAAGTACCTGTCCTGACACTTGGAATTCCAGAAGCACCTTTCCTGAAGTGGAAAGTGATCCTGAAGCTTAGAAGATAAAGAGAAGATTCCATGAATATAAAGGTGAACTGTAGTGTCTTTTACTAGCTTTTACCAGGTATATCACATGCCTATTTACAAAAGTAAGGAAACTGTCAATTTGATGAAGTACAACTCACAACTCATTAGTGTTGAACACAGAAGAACTATTGCACATCAAAGATGACTGCTGAAATATTCACAATTACCAGCTGCTCAGAAACCATTTTATATAGATAAAAAACATGTCACATTTAATTTATCAGATGCTTTCTACTGTCATACTTTTCTTTCATTCAATGTACTGAAAAGTTATAAAAACAATTTCAGCCTCACTGTAGCCATGTATAGACATTAAGAATAACACAAATCCATTATCCTCTGCAATATAATTGTGTCTACATGGATGACTAATCTTCTACAGCTTCTTTGCACTCAAGTCTGAATTAAGTATTCCTTTAAAAATACTTGAATACACAACATTCGGTGTCTCTATTAAAAAAAAACACTCTTTCAATATAAAGAGGGAAACCACTTTCTGTTCTGAATTCTGTTCCTTGAATGAGCTGGCATTATTAGCCCAATTTCTATAGCAACTACAATGGGAAACATAGAAAAATAATGCAACTTTAATTTTCTAACAGCACTGAAATGAATCAAATATGCACTCCAACAGTTATGAATACAAAATAGTAATAGTCTAGCTCCCTGTTGTAATTTTGTAAAACATAGACATGACTTTTTGTGGGTATTACTTTATTTTGTTTTCAGTAAATCATTAAGACAAATCAAGAAGGGAAAATTATTTCTCAAGATGTCTGAGTTTATGTCACAGAACAAGCCAGACTGAAGTTTGTGACATAAAAATTCAACTTATGCTGAAAAGAGCATGCTGCAGCTTGCCATGGTAACAAGCGAAGAGCAAAACCAGGAAAAGGATAGAAAACAAAGTGGATGGTGTTAGCCTAGAAGATGAAAATATGCTCTGTCTTTCTGTGTTGTCACAGCCTGGAAATTAGCATACCTACTGTTGATTTTTTTTTATTTTACCAAGAATTAGGCTCAAGTACAATTTCAGCCATGTACCATTATGTCACCTGCATTTAATCGCTTCACCAAGTTTCATAACAGTTACAGTTATGAAGAACTGTGGTGGTCAATATAATAACCATTAATTAAGTGTTACCATTGAAATTTGAGTTTAAAAGAAATGACAAAACAATCCAATCTCATTGATAGAAGCTAAATCCCAGTGGCCTAAGAGGGACACGTGATTAGGAATACTTCCACATTTATCCCACATGTTATCATACACCAATGTCAAGTTATTGAAAAATGAATTTAAGAAGAAAAATTATGTTAAGATCAATACTCTTAGGTGTAAGACCCAAAATTCATTCACTTTCCCTCAAAATCTGAATATCTTTATAGTATTGAGAACAAAGGCAGATAAAGTTAATTCTACAAAACTATGGATGACATAAGTCTAAAGTTGCCCACATACCCACACCTGTCTATACAGAATCCATAGAATAGAATAGAAAATGAAACAATGGATGTCTCACAGGTAACAAATACTAGAATTCCAGGAAGCTGTGCTAACCAGCCCTTCATTAAGACAAATGAGATATTCCACTTTCTATGTACAAATATAGCCGTTCCTGATGGCCAGATATGAAAATGTTTAAAACATCGGATATGGTGAGCTAGAAGTACTAATTTTGTGTTTTTCTTTTAACAAAATATGGACTCCTTAGAGGCAGTTTTCAGTCAAATTTTCAAAAATAAAAATAGAGATCAATTCATTTTGAATCAAATATGTTCTGGAATTATTTATATAAAGAAACCATAACCTTTGAATTTTCCAGAGAAAAAAGATTAAAGTCTCCACCTGCCAGATAATTTATTTGTCCAGAATGTAGAAAGTCAAGTTCAACTCATGCAAGTTGGAACATGTCAGAACTTTTGGAAATAGAGAAGTCAGCAGGATTTTTATACAAACTATTTGCATTAGATTGTCCCTCACTGCTGATCCTGCCAAATAGAATAAAAGGAAAATTGCTTTGGGCTATTAATAGGAAACTGAGAATGGGTAATTAGCACTGATTTCAAATTCAAGGTACAAAGTCAAAAGATTGAGTCCCTCTTATTTTTCCCTTTGTAATTATTACCAATATGCATATTTTACTTTGTCTCTAGAATGACAACTTTCTTAGGAGAGACTCTATTTTTGATTCATCTCAGTATTTGTCTTGTTGCCTAATAACATGAATTTTATTTATTTATTTGTTTTTATTTTTTCATTATTATTATTTTATTGCTTTTTAGAGATAGGGTCTCACTGTAGCCCAGGCTGACCTGGGATTCACTTAGTCTCACTGTGGCCTGGAACTCACTACCTTTGCCTCCCAAATGCTGGGATTAAAGGTATGGGCCATCGTGCCACACTAACATGCATTTTCTTTACAAGAAACAACTATCACAAAGCATCAACTGCATGCCAGAGTTCTTACAACATAATGTCACTGATAGTCATGCTACAATTGGACAAATAGCTAAAATGATGTTGGGGATGCTGTGTGTCAAACATTGGCAGAAAAGGAAAATTCCACACACTGATTTAGTTAGTACAAATGTAGTTAGTTCTGAGACCTTTGTCCTGGAAGCGAATAAATAATTTTGCAAATGGTAGATTGAAATAGCCAAAAGTTACCCATACACCCCGAGGTAAGGTGGGAGAAATAGAAAATATTCCAACCAACAGAAATGGAATCTTGTATTGTTGTGATTTCTCTTCTAGGACATGTCTATGGAGGTTTCTACCACCCTCACAGGTCTGGAAAAGATGTTCCTTAGCTCAGGAATGCATGAGTATAGAATCAGCCTTTATGAATACATATCATAAAATATCATGAATATTGACAGAACATTAGACAAATCATTCAAGAAACTTCTCTAAATTGTAAGTATCTGGGATTACTGTGGATTTCAACTAGTGTCCAGGTTTCCCTTCCTCTGACTTGTCTCTGGGGCCACAAAATGCCTAACAGACACTTGTTGCTGATGTGATCTGAGTATGCTCTATCAGTATTTCTCCCCTGTGGGAAAATATGTTATAATCTTCTCAAGATCACCAGAAAGGAGCTAGCAACAATAGCAGGGAATTAGAGATTAGAGGTATAAAAGTAGCAACTGCAGAGATGATAAAAAAATTCAAATGCAATTTACTATTATTAATGAACATTGCTAAATACTCTCATGTCATAAATATAAATAATATACATATAGATAAGATTGCCGTTAGCTTTATTCTTTATCAATAGCTTGGTTGTTTTGCCATATATATATATGTATGTATATATATGTATATATTTATTTGATTTTCAAGGAAGTGTCTTCCTCTAGCCCAGGCTAATCTAGAATTCACTATGATCTCTGATTGGCCTGGAATTCATGGCAATTCTCCTACATCTGCTTCCTGAGTACTAGGATGAAAGGTGTGCCCTACCATGCCTGGCCCTGGCTGCAGTACTTTTGAGTCACCAACGTTGAATGATTTTTTAAGTCTGTCTTTCATATTGCTAAGAACTCTCTTTTGTCTTCTTTTGAGTCGGAGTCTACATATAACATAAAAAAGTGACAGGTAACTGGCTCTATCCTTCTATAATCCTTTCTTTTCCCTTCTCAACATATGGATTATTCAGTCTCCACTGCACATTCTTTATTTTGTTAAAATAAAACCATGAAGACATAAAAAAGGGTTTGTGATAGGCCATCAGGTACACAAGGTTTAAAAAATAGTCAAGACTTCAGAATGACACTTTGGCAAAATGCCCTTTTTTACACACACACACACACACACACACACACACACACACACACACACACACACACTCCCACGTTTTTCCTCTCAAGGAGACAGTCACTGTGTGACAAGGCTGTACTGCTGCTGGCAGGCAGTCAGAGACAGTAAAAGAAAAGTCCATGAGATGTGGGAGGCAGAAGATCAATGCAAGGTGGATGTAAAATCCCCAAATCATTGGCAGGATGAGGCTATTAGCATCAGGGTCAAGAAGTTTCAGCTAGTTTCCTATCCCCACATCATGAACATAGCTTTACCTGGTTCACATAATATTTCATAAACAAGGGACTATTCTGAACTATTAAGGAAAGGTTGGAAGATATGAAGTAAATCACAGAGGATTTTGCTCAAAGTCAAAACATGATTAATTTATTCTACAATTTAATAAATACTCTCACACTTATGAGAAAATAAGATATACTGACCAACTTGATTACTGTGTTCCTTACTTGCTATTATTTTATGACTGATAAAAGTATTTAATTATTCTGTTAGGTAAAATTTTTGTATTCAGAGTGTCTTCCAACATCCTTTAAGTCAGATATTTGTGTGCACAGTACTGACATAACTTGTGAATGCAAAGTGAAGACCAAATTTTAATAGAATATTTGAAGAAATATTCAAGAAGGACATGGGTCTCGAGTTTATACAGTGTGTAATCAGACTCAAACAGTAATTGCTATAAAAATATAACATACAACTGAATTTTATCCAAATGATATTAAATTGATTGAATAAATCTGACATGATCACTTCACAGTCACACATACTATAAGTGCACAAGTCAAGAAGAATATTATTCTTTTCTTACTCAGACATGCCATACCTCTGGCTTTTACCTTACCACACAAAGTTGTTATAAATGTCACCACTGTGAAAATGCAGTGAACAATATTATGATGGCTGATCATTCAGATTCTCTTATCAGCCTACATATATAGGGGTGTTAGTATATCATGTGTTCATTTCTAGTTACGACAATTGCTTTTCCTTCTCATGGAGATATTAAGTATAATAATCTAGTCAATAAAATCCATCTCTTAATCTCATCATTTTAGTGTAACTGGAAAGCTCTCCTTGGCTCTTCTCTCCAGTCTCATGTCTTAGCTCATGTTAAAACAAGCAATATTTTAATTTTTTATAACTTCAGGAAGTTGCTAAAGCTCATTATTTATAACCACTTGTCCATGTATTTCCTTTGCACCTTGCTTTTGATTATCATTTTTCAGAACTTTCATATTTGACCATATTACTAACTGATCATATTCCAATCAGGTTAAACTTTCATGCTCCCTCTCACCCACCAGCATTCCACTGAAAACACTCCTCACTTTGGGGTCATGAATGCAATATTTAGCTTTGATAAATGCACTTACTGATTACTCTGGAAGGGGAAAATGGAGGACGATGAGTATTAGGTAAAACCTTTTTTTAATTCTAAATTTTAATAGCCAATTATCAGAGAATGTGCTTTCTGTGAGAGGGAAAATATAGACTTAATCGGAAAATTCATCAATGATGTGGTGGAAATACAAAGAAGAGTAACTGAAAAGGAACTGTTACTTTTGCTAGTCACTGACAATATTTGATCCATGAACATCTTTTTTTAAAATTTTTTATTTATTTGTTATCAAGCAGAGAGATACAGAGAGAGAGAGGGAGGGAGAGAGAGAGAGAGAGAGAGAGAGAGAGAGAGAGAGAGAGAGAGAGAGAGAGAGAGAATGCACCAGGGCCACCACCTTGTGGGTCTGGCTTAAGTGGGTCCTGAGGAACTGAACCCAGGGCCTTAGGCACTGGAGGCAAGTGCCTTAACTGCTGAGCCATATCTCCAGCCCAATCCATGAACATCTTATGGACTTACCATGTAGGATTTTTCCTACTCTCAACAGATAGTAACTTTGATTGCTTTTAGTTTATTCACAGTGTTAATTGTGTGATGATGAAGAACATATATGAATGCAACATTGTGCCTTATATTTATTTAACATAAACTCTTAAAATTACTAAATTAAGTATGTAAATAGTATAGACCTTAAAAAGTAGCACATATACCCTCTTTCTCCTAGATCCAGGTCTTCTTAGGATCTCCTTCCTTCTGAGGCAAATGACACATCACTCACAGTTCTAACACTATCCCTAACATGTGACCAACAAAGGAGAAGACCTTAGAAACTACATTAGTTGTTACTATTTATTAAAGAACTTACATGCTTAATCTAAACCCCAAACTCAACCATTTATTATAGGGTTTTACATAGCTAAAAGTACTAGAAGAATTAATTTAATATCCATATAATTTCCTTCAAGTGTTATTATTAAAATAATTATTATTGTTAGTATGACCCAGTGAAAGAAATACTTTCTTCCCTTCTTAGGAAATCATAAGAAAAATAGATTGTTCTTAAATTTGGGTTACTAATTGACAAGGAAAGATCAGTCCAGAATTACTGTCCTTTGAATGCTAGGTGACTACCTCCTTTATAGTTATAGTTGTTTTTAAAAGTATAAGAACTGAGCGACATGTCTGGGGAAGCATTCTTTGATGTTTTGTTTCCCATAAGGGCATTTGTGATCATCGTTTCTTTAAACTAATACTGCATTTTGAATCAGTAGAAGCTAATTCATTCCTCAGAGGAACTCCTTGTTTTGTGGGCAAAAGAGTTTTCAGCACCTGAATATTATGTATCCTAGACTATAAGAAATGGATTTCTTGCCCCTTATCTCCATGTTCTCAGTATCTGTTACTACTGAGGAGACATTTCTAAAAAGAGAATTCAGTGGTGCAACAAATTATATTCTACCCTAAACATTAATTTCTCATTTTCATGGAATGAAATTCAATATACTGTGTATGTTCAAGACGCTTCCACTCAGCATGGTGGTCCTCTTTCTTTTTAATTATTGTGCCGATCCAAAGGTGGTGCACATACATGTATTTATGAATGTGTGTAGGAGTGCTGCATGGTGTATGTTCTGCTGTGTGTTCATGCACATTTGTCCTATGTCAGTTGAGGTGAAAAGGACATTTACTGACTCTGCTGAAATTGGGAAGGCTCCATAAGCACGTTTGTGGCAAATGAGAGGCCAGTCAATAATCATATCTATGAACATTTTTAATAAAATTATCAAGTAAGACAAAAAAGTAGCACATATATAGCCCAACTCTTCTCCAGAAAGATGAAAGACTATACAACTGTGAATAGGATCCAAGAATGCTTATGTTGTATGTTGTATTCTTGGAGATGATATTTATTCACCTCACAGTAACATAAGAGTTTCAGAATATTACCATGCTCTGAAATTGCATTCAGTGCATTCATCCAGTGCTAGCTCATGTTTCTTCACATATTTATTCATCCTTGTGCCTCCATTATGAATAGAATATCTACATACGTACTTACTGTTAAAGGATGCATAACTTTTTATTCATGGTATTCATGATATCTTAACACATTCTTAAGAATACTTATTTTTCCTAAGTTTTGACCTTCATGTTTTACATATGAATTAGTGCTATTAATATAAGTTTTTAAGTTTGAAGTTAAATAAGTTTCTACCAATATGCTTTTTTCCAAAATTGAATGTATCAGGCTGTGTCTGATTACATTAAAACACATGAAAACATAGTTTGATAACAAATTTGTCATTTATTCCATAGAATTCATGGGAAGTGAAGCTACTGTGGGAAATACAGGAGTTCTAACTAGATTTGCTTATTTAATAAGAGCCATAGTGCCTTATAATTCACTATTAAAGAGAAAATGATCTCAAAGCAATGGAAGAGAAAAAACACAAGAGTGAAGCTTATAATAAATAATGGTAAGATAAGTAAACACAGTGGAGAGCTGGCAGACTGAGCCATCTCCTTTCAAGAGTACATTTGCCAATGAGACACTTTCTGTATCTGCAAATATCCCACTCCAAAATGAGTGGTGTTGACATGTGAAATTGAAGCTTACCGAGGACAAAGGAAACACAGTAGGCAGTCATTATTTGAAGCATAATGTATGTCAGCTTCATGGCGTCTTAATGAACAATGCTCATTGTGGACTACTACCATATGACAACTTCATGAAGAGCTCTTACAAAGCTTCCAGTTTAAGAAAATCTGAGGTGACTCAGTTTTGAAAAGAATTCATTTTGAAAGCTGACAAATTTCTAATTGTGGAAAGGATGAACCAATCCAGATATTCTATACAGTTGTTCTGTAGTTGTCATGGTCCAGACGGCTGTACTGTAACATTCCCCATTATTTAGGAATGACAATGAGCATAGCCAAGATAATTACACATAATTAATGTGACTGTGATCAGCTGTAAATGAAAACAAACTCAAGAAGTAATTAAAATAGCAACCAAAGCAAGTTAACTTTATCAGTGTAAAAGTTATTGTTGGGACAGTGAGGAGGGAAACGTGGACACATTCACAAGATTTGCTCATACAATGTATATATTTATTCATAATAAAGATATAAAAAACTTTTTGTTGTCTTCTCCTGCCTTAAGAAATATCTTAACAAACTTCCTTAATTCTCTTTTCTGTGCTTTCCCCAGTGGTAATGAGCAAACTATTTACGGTACAAATTCTTCCCAAATCTTTTATATTTTAATTTTGTAAGCATGTTCTATTTTTTGGCCTATATTAAAATAAAGTAATCAAAAATATGTAGTCAAAATACAAAAATAAGCAAGTGGCTGCTCCATGGTGTCTATAAAATTCTCCTGATAATTTGTTTGATTGCTGTAAAATCTCTAAGGGATATTCACTAAAAGAGAGATAGATAGCATAGGAATCTGTGAAAAGCCCAATAGAAAGGGTTTTCAGCTTGATGGTTCCTGTGACTTCACTACTTTTGCAGCAGGAGAATAGAAACATTCCCAAGTTAAACAAATGGATTTTCTGTGTTCACAAACAGACAGGAGCCTGGATTTGGCTACTGGGCTCTCCTTTGCAGATCCTTGGTGCAGATGAAGCTAAAGTTTGCATGGCTCTTTACATTTGCTCAGCAGCCACCTGTATAGATGCCCGCCTGGCAATTCCCCTCTAAAGACTACACAACTGCTACTTGGAACGTGTTTCTATCTCCAGATTGCATCACACAATGATATAGTCTTCCACGTGTATCTGACCACATAAAATCTTAGGAACGGGGGATAACAACTTATTGTCTGCCCATTAAATAATGTAACTCATTATGGACAATTAAAAATAAATTAATTAATAAATTAATAAAAATCTTAGCTGATTTTTCACCCGGGGAATTTTAAAATTATACTTAAAATCACATTCAAATGTCAAATCTTCTCGCAAACTCTTTGCATTCCCTTCTCCATATCAAATCATGGTCATTTTCACTGTTGAACTTCCATTTTGTAGCTTCCCTAAGCTCTGCTGCATACAGTCACCCTAAGTTGCTTATGACCTTTTTCATCTCCATATCCTATAAATCCAAAAAGGCATACAATGTCAACAATTTTTAAACACTATTGTACAGACTTTCTAAACAGGAGCAGAGCCTGCCAGTTGCTCCCCAATATCTATTAACACCTTAGTCACTTTGTCTATTTTAAGTTACTCACCAATACCCAGAATGAGAAATGCATTCAAGAAATAAGCTTTATCAAATGACCAGGGCAGAAGCTGGAAGTAATATAGGCCAATTCTTAATTATACACTCAAACAAACATGGTCAATCACATAATTTATCTAATCATTAATAGTGAATAAATCTCCCACTTTTTAAAAAGAAATGTATCACAACTACTTTTCATTTTTTTTACAAATACTATTATCTGTAGATTATTTGACAAGTAACACAGACCAACATTCTAGTGGTATATATATATATATATATATATATATATATATATATATATAGAATGCTGATAGCAAAGTCGAACTCTTGGTCAGGAGGCAGGGCAATGTCGGGTATGAACTGCATTGAGCTGAAATCAGTTATATAACTCTGCCTTAGCAGCAGAGATGGCTTAATCAAGCAAAATGTGCTGGAGGGTCAAATTCAAGTTCCAGTTTGTGCTCTGGTTTGTCAGTTGTCAAGTAAGTGGAGATCATCTCTGTATAGCTTTGAGACTGCCAACATAGAGATGCAGAGTTTCCAAGGGATGACATTTTCCAAGACAGAAATTGCCACAGGGTGGTTGAAATGAAGAAATGTCAAAAGCCAGAGGAGTTGAAGATATCAGGTGACTGTGAACTCAAGATATTTTACCCATTTTAAGTAGTGATCTTATAATAATAAGGAGATTCTTGTGGGGAGAAAGTATCTTAATAAATTTAGCAAGAAAAGGATAAAAATAAAATTCAGTGAAAATTTTATAGGGCATAGAGAACCCATTAAAGTAAGACAATTTGTTGATAGTTATATTCTATAATGATAGTAAAATTTTAGGCATGAGCTTGACTCTCCAAATAATAAACAAAAAAAAAAAAATACTATCAAAGTAGATTTTGTGACTTCCAGTAAAATGTCCTGCAGAAATGTGGAAATGGGAAATATTAAAGGAATTAGAATTCATTTCCTACTACTACTTTTTGCCATGACAAAAAGGAGTCAAGATTTAGCGTAGACCTTACGTCTACGTATTGTGTGTAGTGTATCCCAGCTTCTAAAATCAAGAGACCCAGAGGAATTGTAACTGTGGCAGATGAAGGTTCACAAGAGCCTTCACATGGTATACTATATAGTATAAATTCTGATGAAAACATGATATGGGTATTGAGGGTGTGCATGTCAGGCACTGGATTGTGGATTGATCACATAGGTAATCGAGGTAAAAACACTGTCTAAAAGGCAGATTTCAGGAGTGAGAAATCCTCCATTACTTTTTCTGTACCGATCTGGCATTCCTGAATTGTCCCTAAAATAAGACAAACTTTTGTCACAGCCCTTGAATACCCACCTCAGGCAAAAGATAAGACCCTTTGCTGAAGATTCCACAGACTGACATCACACAACACTGAGAGACCCTGATGAATCCAGAAACAAAATCAGCTCCCAGAAGGGCAGCTGGGTAATGCCATAAGGTGTTGCACAAGCTGCCAGGGGAACCAGACCATCGATATCCTGAGAGAGCAGGAGGCATCTTCAAGTTACACCAACTGATGGCCTGAGAGTGCAGAACACACTGCTATATGGCACAGACAAGCAAGTCAAGAAGTACCCATCTGTGCAATAGTGGCGCCCAACGTAGGTGGGTAATCAACAGCTGGCTAATTGGCTTTGAGATCTGCTCAGAGGCAGGCAACCCCTGACTGGTAAAGAGACCCAAGGAAACCCTGAATGGGGACCAAGAACCCCATCTACATTGGGAAGTCATCACTAACCATAGAAGGCTACACCCTCCAAATGCTCACCAACCTAGAAATATTTGTCTTTTTATATATAGTGTGTTGAATGAAGTTTATTTTATTTTATATTTTATATTTTTAGCTTTGTTTTTTTATTTTTTTTTTTTACTTTTTAAAAATTTTTTATTGTCCATAATGAGTTACATTATTTAGTGGGCAAACAATGAGTTGTTATCCCCAATTCTCTGATGCTTCCCCTCCCCCTACTCCAACCAGCTGGATATCCTCCTCCATTGTCTTAATTGACTGATAATAATCTCACTCTCCGCTGGAGACTCTGCTTGTATTTTTCAGAAAGCAACGAAAATCAGGGACAACGGAACTCCACCAAAGTGACCTGATTTGATGGGGGACAGCAAAGCAGGAGATGATTCACCTCAAACTCACCATTTAGAGCCCTAACGCAACCTCTAAGGAAGTGAGAAGAAGAGCAAAAGAGCTACTCCCACACTAAGGCAGATAATTTAGAGAAGGACAACCTAGCAATGTTTATCTCAATTGACCAATAATAATCTCACTCTCTGCTGGAGACTCTGTATTCTTCAGAAAGCAACGAAAACCAGGGATAAGCGAACTACACCAAAGGGACCTTATATGACAGGGGACACCCAAGCAGGAGATGATCCATGTAGAATCCGAAAACAACCTCTAAGGAAGTGGGATGACGAGCAAAAGATCTATTCCCACAGCAAGGCAGATAACCTAGCGAAGGACAATGGAGAGAGGCACCAAGTGTGCCCAAAATTGTCCAAAACACAAATTTAGAGACTCTTACAAACCTAATAACTATTCAAAATTTAAGTACACCCACTATGACTCAGGGAAATTTGTGGAATAGGGGTTGGAAAGAATGTAAGAGTCATGGGTGGGGGAGAATAGTGCATAAAAGGGAATGTCATCATGATTTAATGGCTTTATTTAATAACCTATGATACTGAGCATATTGTGTTGATATATATATATATATATATTTAACTTTAATTACATTTGGTCAATGGTGGAACTAAGTGAACTTGCTAAATTTTCTAACCATGATTAAAGGAGCAGGAAGATATGAAGATGACCAACTCACCACAAAGAACACATAAAATTTATAAACTAAGTGTTGAATAATACAATTGCTATTATTAAGAATCACCATTGGTAGCTGGCTACAGCAAGGACATGAATGCTGTGAACAGAAAGATGGACATGAAAGGGGGCTCTGGCAGAGGAAACACAATGTGCAAATGCTCTGTGGTGTGGGGCTAGAAGACACCAGCATGACAGAAGCTGAGGACAGATGCAGAAAGAGGGCCGCTAACATTTAGTTCATATCTCAGATGTAAGTCTCATCTTAACAACAACCACAGTGATGTTTTGTGTGCACAGGGATGGAGGACAATGGGAAAGAAGAGTTTATGGCTAGACAGCCTATGTCATTCCAAAGAGCTATGTGGGTTTTAATGCTCAGTGTTTGCCCTATTGAAGTTGCTAATGATTTTCTTTTACGTAAAGACACTGAATCCTGATTTGGCAGCAAGGCCTACACATGCTGTACGCAACCCTACAGCAGGATCTCTGAGTGACTTCTGGTAAGCATGTTTCCTGATTAGTATAGTTATTTACAAAAGAAATAAAGTTAATGTACTAAGATGAAAGTAGAGGAGAAGAGAAAGGAGGAAAGGAAGAAGAGACACAGGAAAGGTTTTTCTTAGTTCTAAACAAACAAACAAACAAAACACTGCTATTTCAACCCAATGCTGCACTTCCCTCTTTGGAAATGTTGGACAATATGACTGATATTGACAGGTCCCACCAACAGTTGTCTACTTCTACCCTCTTTCCTCTTGTTGGCCCAGCCCTGCTTAAGGAAATTTCCTCTCTATGTGCTGCATGCTCTAGGGTGCACTCAAGGGAAAATCTGGTTCCTTGGTTTAGTATTAGTCTACAGAAAACTGTGTGTAGAAAATTCTGAATGATGTGATGTGTTGGGACATCACAGCACTTCTTGGAAGACCCCACATTCCTAAAGAGACACGTCCAGCTTCGTCTCCTCCTCTTTTGGGCTTAATTTTGCCACCTGACTCCAGAACCTGACATCTTGAAGAGAGAAGTAACAAGCTCAGGAGTAAAGGAGGGAAAGCATTTTTTTAGTGACTGAATCATCCAGTCACCAAGAAGTCCGCTAAAAAGAAATTCTAACAGGCTATGATAAGATTCCTTTTGTTTAATCCTAGATTTAATGCCCTTGAGGTCAGAGGCTGTTTTACTCATCTCTGATTGCCTCTGGGATCTAACAGTATTTTCAATCTCTTTGCTGCATCTTACGTTGTGATAGATGAGTTAATTTAGAAGCTGAGGATTTGTGCAGTTAAAGCCTCCCTGAGTATTATTTGGTCCTGATTCTCACATGCCCCTCCCTATCAGCTCTCACTGTATACCTTTTAACATGGGATCATTATGTTGAGTAAGAAGTGGGCATTTTTGCTTCTATGAATAATAAAACCTAGCTTCGGATTCCTTCTGAGAATACCTAACCTAATTAAATGAAGTATTATTAAATTTTAATTAATGTGTGCTATTCAGACTTAATCAGATCCATAACGTGCTTAGCAAATGAAGACAAAAGAAAATGCAGCCCTCTACTGATTCAAATTATGCTTTATCTTACAAAGGCTTAGTATATTATTTCTCCACTGAAGTGAAGACCTCCCTATTTGTATATACTTTATCGGTCAACACTGACTGATAAATATTCTAGATATCAAATGAATTCTTGTAAATTTTCAAATTCTTGAAAGCTACTAAGTGTAAGCAATATACGAAATGAGAAGAATCGTGAAACTTACTGAAATAAAATATAAATAGATCCACCAGGAAACGAGTCACAGTTTTAACAGTGGTAAGCTGTTAGACAAAATACCAGATATAAAACTAAATAAATCACAAAAGTACTTTTTGCATGTACATGTGTGTAGTGTGTGTATGTGTGCGCATGTATGGTGTAGGAAAATGTGTGTGCAATTGAGCATACAAGTGAGTTCTTGCATGTGGAGGCCAAAGGTTGATGCTGATGTCTTCTATAGTCACCCTTCACAATGTTCTGTGAGACATGTTCTCTTTCTGAACCCTAAGCACACTGATTTAGCTAGACTTGCTAGCCAGAAGCTACAGGGAAACTTCTGTCTCTGCCTGCCGGGATGGGATTACAGATACAAGCAACCTTGCCTTGTATTTTCCTGGGTGCTATGTATATGAACAAAGTTCCTGGTAAGCACATGACAAGCTCTTTAACCATTCATCAGAATACAAATCTCCAAGATTTAGTCATACTTATCTGTTTATGAAATAGCAAAACACCTTTTCTAACAGCTTGTCTATTGAATATGTCAACTAATAAAACTCCTTAATATGAATATTGATAATAACATGGCTTCATTTGTGGAAGCATAATGTATCATCTTCATCTTCAAGAATACTATTCTAGAAATACTTTTAAAGAGAAACCTAAAAATGATTGATAGCATATGAATTGTCAGAGAAATGAGTACAACAGTAGTTTTCCATATCTTTCTTAGCTAGACTGTATGGAGATGAATGTAAATTGCAAATGAGGTAATCAGACAAGGTTTGGACATAAATGCTAAGCAACAAATGAACCACCAAAAGAATTTAGAAATGATATTTCTGAGAACTCAGAAAAATAATCTTTGAAATACGAAATAGGATCATTAACCTTCAGAATACCTTCATTGAGTGCTGCCCACCTTTAGAGTAACATAAAGTGGAAGACATGAGATTTGCTCATTTCAACAGTGACAACTATGTGCAAAGTACTAGAATTTTATACTTCAGTCATGTAATAATTTATGTAGTATCATTTATAATTAAGCCTAAATCTTTTTGTTCTGAACTGAATTGATAATTAGACCCATGGTCTTGGGTCCACTTGTCAAGTGCTCTACCCCTTTTCATCCATTAAAGCTAGACATTACCCTGACATTTAAATGATTATCATCAACAAAGTAGTCTATAATTATTATTCAATTTAATTGGTCATGGAGTTATTCAATACATTTTAAATACTTGTGTTCTTTATTTTTTTAAAAAATCCAGGTATGATGACACATGTCTTTAATAATGGCACTAGGGAGACAGGGGTAGGAGAATCACAATAAGTTTAAGGCCACCATGAGACCATATAGTGAACTTCAGGTCATCCTGGGCTAGAAGGAGACACACTGCTGAACACCGCCCTCCCAAAAATAAATTAGTTTTTGAAAAACACATAGAAGCACTAGACCAAGGTAGAAGTTTGTCACTCAAAGCAAATATTCAAACTCATGTGTAAATAATATAGCTTAGGTATTTTCCAGTGCTACTGGGGTCCTTTCTTATTATATATATATATATATATATATATATATATATATATATATATATATATATATATATATATATATATATATAACTGCCTACTGATACATTAACATATAATATCAATGTAGCAAATCTCACTTTATCTGCAGCTTATTCAACCAATTTTGATCAGTGGTATTCCCCTGAAAATTAAAAAAGTTTTTGTACAATAATAATTCAGTAAATAGAACAAATATTATTTTCAAAGTCTTAGCATACAATTCTCTTCTAGATCTGCAATTCATGAATTCTTAAATTGACAGTACTCAATGTTTTCCACATCAATTTTAGTGTTTTTAATACTCAATAAACATATACCTTTAGTTAAATGATTTTTTACAAATGGTGTTTATTTTTCCTTATAAATTAATATAACATAGAATTTATTTGACATGGGTATATTAAGACTCCTCATTCCTTTTAAGGTTACTTATAAATCTATAGTATAGAGGAATATAAATTATTAAACTGTGTTTTCATTTATATTAAAATATGGTTATAAAAACAGAATAATTGTATGAATAGAGTAAAACTTATTTAACCACTGGTATGTACTAAGAACATACATCTTATATTCAACATTTTTATAAATAATATTTGACTAAATTTTGAGTCTATATGATAAATGATCAACATACCTGAAATGAAATTATTGTATGCATATGGTAATTTCTGTAATAGATGTGGAGTTGCTTATTAGGTATGCAGAAAATACCTGAATTTCAATGTTGCCCACCAGAGAGTGACTTTGAAGTCATTTCATATGTAATGTCTTATCTTTAGTTGACATATTGTATTAATTTTTCATCACTTTTGTTACCAACTTACAAAATCAAAGTTGTTTACATAAATCTGAGAAATATATATGTGAAATTATACATATATCTATATCTATATCTAGATAGATAGGTGAGAGAGAGATGATTTATATGAAATATCACAACCTCATTTTGCTGTTTCCCTGGTAGAGAATACATCCTCTGTCTTAATCCAAATCAAAAAATACAATTCCTTCCTTCACTTTGTATCACTGTATCATGTTATCCTCAGTCCTCCAATCCTAATCACACTATGGTCCCAAACTACTGCTACATATCTGATAAATGGCCTTGCTGCTAAAGTATAAAGAGCATAAAATTGGAAAAAAAATATTTAAGTTAACTGTAACAATTAATAAGTGAATTCATGCCCCTAAAGTGTTTACATAGGAAAATGAACTCACACAAATGCAAAGAGTTGGAAAACATGGAATTTAACATTTTTATGTATTTACTTGCAAGGAAAGAGAGAGAGAGAGAGAGAGAGAGAGAGAGAGAGAGAGAGAGAGAGAGAGAGAGAGAGAGAGAGAGAGAGAGAGAGAGAGAGAGAGAGAGAGAGAGAGAGAGAGAGAGAGAGAGAGAGAATGGGCACATGGGGACATCCTGACACTGTAAACTCCAGATACACTTACCACTTTGTGCATCTGGAGCTTTATGAATGTAATGGAGAATCAAAGATTTTGCAAGCAAGTGCCTTTAACTGCCAACTTTCCATCTCAGAATAAATTACTTTAAAAATATACATTTTATTCATAATTGGTGTTCAATTTTCTCATATTCGTAAACAGAATCTTTTATTTTTTCTATGTGTTGCTCTGTATATTCTTTTTAAAGAGTAGTTTTTCTTTTACTCTGCACAGTTTTTCATCAAATTAACTTTATCATATTTCCTAAATAACTGTCCTTATAGCATCCTACTCATGAGCATGGTCTTTCTTTTTTATATAAATGAACATCTGTTGGTGAATAAATGTCAGTTAAATGACTGGCGGAATAATTAAAGACAGGGATCCATGAAAGCTAGAGTTACGCATCTTACACACAAGTCTCTTATTACTTTGAGTTAAAATAATTTAAATGAAAATAATTTGCCCTGAAACAAAAAGCTCTCTGATTCAATTTTAACATGAGCAAATATTATATACCCAATAAATATTGATTATATGCTTGGATGAAAGAATGAATAAATGAGTAGCTGTTTTTTTTTTATCCAGTTGTTCATGTGTCTCCTGGAGATTAAGCTCAATGCAAACAAAAAAATCAAAACTATCTTCTAGTTTATCATGCCGGTTTTTTCTCACATTTAGATGCAAGTACATTTGACAAGCTAGATCTGGAAGGTTTGTTTCCCAAAAGCCATATGAGAAAATACCTTTAATCAAAAAAGGATTGAACTTGACAATAAAATCCCTTCTCACTCTAACATAAAAATTCCAAGATCAGAAACTATATAATGAGTTCAATGGAAGTCAAGTACAGTATCTAGGATATTCCAGAACAAATACTTTTATCTCAATGTACATTGGTCAAACTTCAATTACTCAGACACTATTAGCTAACAATTTTCTTGATTTCACAATGGTATCAATCTTACTTTATTCTGAGAAATTTTAACATTATGACTATAAAACATCAAATCAACAGATAAAAGGTACTGATTTGTAGAAAAAGCAAAATAACCCTAAGACTTAAAAATATCAGATATGATTATGTACAAAAAGACTGACCAGTCAGTGTTCTTAGAATACAGAATATAGTCTGTATATATAATAATATAATAATATAGACTGTAGCTCACAAACCTAACTCTCATGAGAGCCTGAGTCCAATCCTCTGCATGCAAACTAAAGAACAGTGTATAACTGTAGAATTCATTATACATACAACAGCAAAATCTGTGGTATCAAATTAATTTTATAAAACACCAAAAACTCATTTTTTAAAGAAGGTAACTGAAGTTATATAATTGACAGCTTTCAGTAACAGCACAATTTACTGATTGAACAGAAGTACACAATTAATTTGAATTAAAAATGCATTTTAAAATATAAAAAAACATGATACATTTTATATCAATTCATAGATTTCTAGAAAAAAGGGAAAGTATCATATATATATATCATATATATTTATTATATGATATATATATATCACAGATGTGTGAGAAATGTAAATTTATTTCAGCTAATCTTTGTTCAGATAGAGAGAGAAATGATGATATCAGTATGTGTGCTTGTTAAATCTTTCTAGAACCAATAGATCAAAAAGAAAATACTATTCCAAAGAAAATTATAGAAATAAAAATTTAGCCAGTTTGTCTGCAATGGAACATTCCATTCTATCCAAGGTCTTCACTAGTCCCATTTTTTGCTGAGCTCTAGTTTTAGATCATACATATCTATTTTAAATTTCTTAGCAGGGTTTAATGAAAGACTCCTAAATACCTACATCTCTCTCTGATTAGCTATCTTAGAAAAGTAATTAAGTAATCAATAAACAGAATGAGTATAAGTCAATAGTACCTCTGATAAGCATGTGTGATCTTCAGCCTACAACAACACAATTGTGAGCAATTACAGGGGAAGCTATATCTTAAAGTTCATTAAAGACACTTGTAAAGCTATTAAACGTTATCTAGAAATGTTTCTGTACTATTTACAACACAGCTCTTTGTTACTGAATTTTAACTCACATGGTTTATTTTTAAGCACAGTAATAGAAAACAAATATTATACAGCTCTCTCACAAAAGTGAGTTATTTAAAACAGAAGACTGTATCTGTCATTCAGTTATCTGCATGATAGAATATATTTACATTGCTTGTTTTATGTGGCAGATGCCATGCTATTTACAAACACAGACATTATAATGTTAGTCTTTCAGCCATCACTCATAAAAGAGTCTAATGACACAGACATTTAGAATAATTTAAATTCTTAAGCTAAGTACAAATGTGCCTTGGATGTACCTTTATCATAACAACATGTGGATAGAAATGAAACCAATTTAGTTAATATTAAAACTCTCTGGTTCACAGACTCTCATCTATATAGCTATAGGACTAAAGAATATCCATCTCCAGGGAACTTCAGCCGTTTCAATGTGAGCGCTGTCCCACCATGCCATATTACTCTGCTAGAGATACTTATAAAGGCACATTGACACCAAGGTCCTTGAAGGACTTTCTTTCTCAGTTCATAATTAAATTTTCTTACAACCCCAACCGCTGCTTTCCCACATCAATCCTTTTTACCAAAGTGCTACACAGAGCACATCACAAAAAAGCAAAGCTGTTTCCTTTGACACATAACCCTTGAATGGTTTTCATTTGACCTCAGTACTTCATCTTCCTAGATGTTATGCCTTGATCTTCAGGACAAAAGCAACCATGATTACTACATTATGAACAAAATTGTTTGGGTATTTGTACAATATAAAGAGTAAAGATGAAACAATGAATCCTCTGAGGGACCCAGGAGTCATAGGGGAAGAGATATAATGCCTGGAGAATAAAGAGAGGCAAGAAGGGCTGTTCCCTATGAAGGGGGCTTTCGTGTGAATAGATGTAAACGGAAGGCAATAGCTCTACAAGAGTAATATTTTTTCCCAAAAGTCACTATAGTCACTATGCCAGTTACTATGTGAAGCTAGAAAAAAAAAATGTTTGTGTAGTAAGAGCAGAGAGTCTCAGTGCCCTGAATGAAAGACATCTAGAAAGAGTCTAGTGTGGCCCATCAGTGTCAAAACTGTGTGGTAAGGGGACTTATCACCTCTTCAACAGCTGATAGGGCCCAGGAGAAACCACAGTGGAAGAGGTACCTTGAACGCTGCTCTTACTGCTAGCCTGACTACCAGCTCCACAGACATGATGATCAAGTAAAACATATCAAAGTAGAAATCTAGATAGAGGCTACAAAGAGCTCAACACTAAATCAGACTGCCATCAGGCCTGCCATGGCTCAGAGAACATTGTAAAAGAAGGGGAGGAAAGACTGTAAGAGCCATAGAGCTGGTAGGAATTCTCTGAGGCACGGTCCACCCACTATCCCACTGGGACTCACTGAGTCTCTTATGACCTATAGGGATTCCCATAACCCACTGAGGAGGGCCCCAGGGAAAAGGGAATGAAAAGTTATAATCAATATATGATGTACTCCATCTATTGTTCCTCATTTTGAGTGTTACATTGAAAAGTGTTACATATTTCTTCAAAAGGTTGAATGATAATTTTGAAAATACTCATGTATAACTTGGATATCTGAGTTTTAATAAATTGGGCTTATAATTAATGTAGATAATTTTCTGAGTTTTTGAAGTTATACATTTAAAGCTACCATTTTCAATTTTTTCAAATTGATAAAGTAGGCTTATATTTTGTACTGTATATGTAAAATCACTAGCTATGCTTATTATAAAATGTGATTTTCTTGCTATAATCCTAACCTCATGAAAGAAGCTCAGTGTACAAACTGTTACAAAGTAGCAGCATATGATTTTAGACTTTTTCTATTCATTTTGTTTTAACCCATCATCAAAATAATAATACAGAGCTTTCATAGTCTAAGCTATACACTGATATTCTTCAGTCTAACCTTAGATTTTGATGACTTTCCCCCTTTTTCAAAGCCATCTAATCTGTTCTTATAAAGGGCTACAAGTAATGGTATCTTTGTCCTAAATATATTTATTTCTGAAAATTGGATGCATGGATAGTATACAATAATATCTAAAATATGTACTTTTAATTATGCACAATAATTCAAGAAATTGTATAGACCTAATTATATATACATAGTTGAACATTTTATAAATATATTTTTTTCCACTTTTCTTTTTTTTTCTTCGCAGTCCTCCTCAATCTAAAAGTTGGTAGTAAATTTTTAAATAGAAACAGTTAAGTAACATGCAGGAGAGAAGAGTCTGAGTAATGGCTTTTTTCTTATGAGTACATCACAAAATAAAACCATAAAATAAAACTTTTTTTACTACCTGCAACACAGATTACAAGAAGTCCTTGTGTGCTATTTCAACATGAACAGACTTCAGTCACCAAGTTCACTTGAGTAATACTGGTCTACTACAATTACACTCAACTCAAGTGTCTTACTACATTAGCTAAAAGCAGCATGAAGTGCTTTGCTGATAGTTCTAATCCATAAACTTAAGAGGTACATTTTGATCAGTGACCAATAAGATCATTATTTCAAAATCTGTGGGCAACTAGTTGCTCCCTTTCAGTGCATACCAGCAGCAAAGTCCATGTCTGTGTACTTTCTTTCTCTATTGGTTATAAACTTATGTGACACTTTAGAAAAATAGGTCATCCACAATAGGAATTGATCAACAGAAATGAAAGTGTCCCACTGGATATAGGAGGAGTTACAGAAAAAAACAGAATTTACTGCCGGGGATCCCACATGTTGTTGTACTTACTATAGATGACCACATAATAGAAAGTAGGGCACTTAGATGACAAAACACATGCCGTTTCCCCAGCAAAGGGATAATGGGAAACAAACAAACCAATTAAAGTTAGAGGAACATCCATATTTCTTTCATAGTAGAATAGATGTAATAGATAATGTGTATTAGAACCCAGTTTATAAGTAAAAAGAAATATAAAAATTAAAAATGCATATAATTGATGTCCAAGATAACTATTCATACAATGAGGAACATTTTCAAACCAAAATTGATAAGTTAACCCCTATAAAACAAAATAGTATGAACATTATTATTTTTAGTTTCCATTTCCATTAATGATTTAAAGTAAGAGAGTTTGTTGCTACTTGGATAAAATGTTTAAAGCCACAAAGCAATCATAACTCCTCCCTATTGGTTATTAAGAATAATGCATGATTCATCTCACCATGGTTTTTGTGGTCTATTACTATAGTACAAAGTAATAAATACCTAACTTTCTTGATTAATAGCCATGAAAGTCTACCACTTTATTTTATGAATAACTTAGCTGATATCTTTATATATAAGGATCTACTTAAACCCTTTCACATCCATATCTACTCCATAAAAACACAATACCAATATTGTAAGTCTTTAGGTAACAAACAAAAGTATTACATTCATTTGATCAACATTGCATATTCATTAAGTGATGAAGCAATGGATGATTCTCATGAACAGATCTTCATTTCCTAATTTACCAAGAGATGTTTTGTAAGTGAAAATGATTATTTCATCTTTGTAAGCACCAAGTAAGCTAAGCACAGCTGTAATTTCTCCAACATGTTTAATAATATACCTCTCATTAAAATATCTATAACAGAAAGGTAACTCCTGCCCTTGGGATTAGGGAAAATAAGTCTCTTTATGATTCATCATTCCACATCTTAGTGTGCTGTGCTCTAGAAACTGAATGAAATAATTAATCTACAGAGCCTGGGGTATTTTCACAGGAAAGGAAAGACGAAAATTGTGAACACAGTAAAATGGCATTGCCCTGAGAAATATGGCTTGAGTTATATCTGTGTGATCTAAACATCGCTCACAGATAACTTATGGATGCTTAAGATTATTTTAATTTGAATTCTCTCATTTTATTTAATTCTCTCATATAAATTTATTACTAGGGAATTTCCATGCCTTGAATAATACCATAATTTTAGGAATCTTCCATTCAGTCAGTGGCAGAGGCCAAAGTATGACTCTACTGCTTACTGTTCATCAATTTCCTTGAAAGGTCCACAGAGCAAGTTTTTCATAGATTCACAATTTCAAGAAAACACATCTAATTTTTTAAACATTCTGAAGCCAGCTCTTCAACTGTCCTCCCCAAGGACAATACCTCTACCGCCCCAACTCCCAAGAATAGCTCAGCATTTTCTTCTCATAGGCTTCAAGTCTCTTGAGGCAGCTGGAAAAGAGAGCATTGTTTATGCTGCCACATTTCAGACAAAAAAACTTCATAGACTCCCTTTTATCCCAGAGAAAAATATACCTTCAACAGTCCTCAAAGCCAAACAAGATCATGTTCCAACAGATGCGTTTATAGCCACACATAAGGGCTTTGGGTAGAATAGACAGTATTTGTAGATAATACTACTGGAAAATAGAATATATTGCACAATTGTGATAAATTACTTTCAGCAAATATGATTATGAAGTTAACATAGCTCTCATATGTATGACCAAGACTCCAATACAGGGCAGTGACATCTAAAGGGGATATGACCAATGTATAATAAGAACAAAATCTCTTTACAAGGCTGTGGGGATTGTTCAGTGGTTAAAGACACTTTGATGCAGAGCTTACTGACCTGGTAACAAGCAAAAGTGTGTGTCCCCTGTACCCATGTAAAGTCACATGTGTAATGTGGTAAATGCACGTGGAGTTCATCTGCAGTGCAGAAGGCTGTGGGAAACCCATGACAGTGGTTGCTGCTCTTCCTCCTCCTCCTCCTCTTCTTCTTCCTCCTTTCTCTCTCTGTCTCTGTCTCTCTCTGTCACTCTATCTTTCTCTACTCCTCCCTCTTTGCTTAGAAATAAATAAAATACCCAAAACTTCTCTACAATCATCATCAGCATGTTTACAGAAAAGTCAAACTGTAATTTATTGTCTGTATTTGCTCTCTTCTGTTTTCAACGGTGTGTCCAATCCCTCCACAGTGGTCTCCTTTTCTAAAAACTTTACAATTATTCTTTGCAATAATAATTGCTAAAGATCTACTCACTGATAAAAATCAGTAAGCAATTGAATGAATCCCTAGATACCATTGCCTTACTGTTTCAACAATTTCTACTTTACCCAATTTTAGTGATGCTACTCAACTTTGAAAAGCCTGCCTTAAATTGGCATTGCAATGCTCAACAAATTATGACTTTTCCCACCCAAAGACACAATCAAGTACTTGAGAGATAGACATCACCCATTTTGAGATAAGAAGTAAATTCATTTTTTACTTATTAACCAGTTGGAAATGTTTGGTTGGGGGAGAAATCTAGTGCATGTGCTCCATGGCTTCCTAAGGGGCAGGACTTTTCAGGGATGATCCATTTTCCTAAATTTTGGATGCAGGACCTATCCTAATGCTCCCATGTATAACATCCTACCCAAAGCTTTTCCATGCCAGGAGCATCCAACTGGAGCAAAAAAGGAGAAATTTTTATTATAATTTTCCCTCCCACCTCAACTTGTGAGCCTGTGCCAAGCACAAAAGAATCTGGGGACCCTTCAAATGATAGTCACTGATAGTGTGTGGTATAGGTGATGGGTTTTTCTCTCTGCTTAGACCGGTGAAAAAGGGCCAGCCTGTTTTGCTCAATCTGTAGTTTCAATAAATACTTTCCTTCCCCGAATTGTGTCTGGTTTGAAGATTTATCCCAGCGGTGTGAGACTGACTATGGCAGTAAACTAATGTACTCCCTTACTCCATCATTTCATGTTTCTTATACATGTGTTGAAGCCTTCTCCCAACACACTTCATTAAAATTATATATTTATATAACAATGTTACATAGAATAAGTTTGTAGGTCTTCATTTTAGCAATCCAACCAAATAGAATAAGGTCTATTTTTAAGTAGTACCAATAACCACTTGTTGAGTGTTAGGAATATAGAAAATATATAGCAAAGAAATATACATACATTACTGTGAAAGGGAGATCACATTATTATTATAAAATATTCTACTACTCAAATAAAAATAATACAAATACAGCAATAGTCTATTGCTCCACTGGTTATTCTTTGCTACTTGGCACTACCAACAATGATACATTTCCACATACCATTTTTCTCTTGTGACATATGATTCTTTCTGAGAAATAAAGAAGCATTCATAATTTAATGAATATACAAACATGAAGGTTCTTCAAAAACGTATAAACAAGAAGACTCTATAGAACAAATTAACACATGTAGGGTTACTCTGCATGCTGTAGGTGAACAGGTGTGATGGGAAAGTGGACAGCTACATGGAGAAAGGCCTCAATTCCTTCTTTATATTTCTAATATTTCCTGTGAACATTTATACTTTCTCTTCCTCCAGCAAGCAATATTGCACCTATGCAAAACAAGTGTTGTGCTTATTATTCTCCCAGATCCATAGCAGTTCCATTTACCTGAGCCAAAAAAGAAAAAAAAATAATAATGTACATTTCTTTCCCCATTTGCTGCTATTTATAATTAAAAAGTTTACTAGAAATAACATGAATTTTCTATGCACAAAACAAATATCTAGGTTTTATTAGCTATTGACACATTTTGTGAACTTTTTCCCATTTCTGAACCATTAAGCAGATGAATGGCACAGTGTTTTTAAATAAATAATATGATGGGGCTTGGGGATGGTTCTATAGGTGAAGTGCTTATAGTACAAGCCTGAGTACCTGAGTTCACATTTCCAGCACCAATGCAGAAATGTCAGGTATGGTGACACCCTTCTGTAATCCTAGTGCTGGGTAATCAGAGATAACCATGTGTGTGCTCTAGATTCAGGGAGAGACACTGCTTCAAAATATAAGCTGAGGGATGGGGAGATGGCTCAGCAGTGAAAGGTATTCTCTATAGGCCCTGCTGGCCCATGTCTGAAAAATATTTCCTAACATACATGTAAAGTCAGATGTACAACACAGTGCATGCATTCATCTGGATTTTGTAATCACAAGAGAACCTGGAATGAGCAGGGCCTAGTACCACTGCAAACTGTCTCTGTCTCTGTCTTTCTCTATCTCATTTAAAAAATAAAATAAGACAAATTAAGAGGACATTCAATGATGACCTCTGGCCTCCACACATAAGCTCACTCATTTGAACAAGCACACACACACACACACACACACACACACACACACACACACACACGCGCCTATATGTATACGACCATCCATGCACACTGTACAGATATACATGCTAAACTAATAGTAAAATGGACAGTATACAGGATAAAAAATTAACAACTTCATAATACGGCAGTTTTAAACAATAATTACAGATAGATATTAAAATACATTCACAGCTTAATCATACTTTTATTTAAAGAATGAAATGCATTCTCTCTTTGTAAATTGTTTTTAAAAAGTAAAAATTGGAAATTGTCTTTTAAATTATTCTGTATTTTCATATATAACAGAATATGGATCCCATCATAGTGACCTTGTAAGCGAATAAAATTTTAAAAACAGCATTCCTGAAAGCAATTTTCCAACATGAATGAACTGTTTTTAAACATTGTTCTCTCACTTAGCAAGTCACAGCTCTTCTTAAGGAAGGTATGCTAAAAATGCATTAACCAAGTGGCCTTTCTGATCTCCTCAGCTGGAGAAAAGCACAGAAGCATCTTCCTGACTAGAGACCCTCATCTCCTGTTTCTCAGAGCATTTACTTTAGGAAACTTGCAATAGTATTTTTTTTCCTCTGACCATTAAGATGTAAATCTTTTTAAAAGCTTCTTGCCAGTTTTACAACACAAGAATATCTTTCTCAAGGACCTGGAGACTCTCATTTTCAAAAGTAAACAGATACAATACAGTGTCTCCCCATTTCTATAGAAGGACAGGAACGTTCCTCCTGCTAGATGGGAACATCTTGTTACAAATTGTACTGTTATGTCTTGTCACAAAGATGAAAGCAAATTTATTGTTTTTTACCTTTGAAAGAGTCAATCAGCAAACAGATATCTTAAGCTCTTCCTCCCCCCACCTTCCTATCTTTTCTTTGAGCAGAGTTTAGACTGTTCTCCACCTCTTAAGTCATATTTGATTATTTACATATGTCCAGTACATTCTCAACATTGCCATCTTAAGAAGATATGCATCAGTGCATTGATTAATGATAGTGAAAAAAAGCTTTAAATTTTTTAATGATACTACTTAAATTGAAATATTACAAAAAGGTATATCAAAGAATATTTCTTTTCTTTTATTCACCTTGACACACAAGTTTTATTAGCTAGAGAAGCAAATAAATTGCAAATGGAAATATCTTGCATAGTTTTCAGTTCTTAGGGTCAATGCCTTTGTTAGCTAATAATGGTTTCAAACTGGGCCATAAAACAGAATTCAACAAGAACATGCAGCAAAAATGCAAACAGAAGTACAACCCGACATTACAAATGTTCCACTGATGCAGAATTCCGTGTAATTGATGGATGTGACATCCTGCAACTATTTATATAGCAGGCTAAGCCCCTGAAAAATGTGGTCCTGTCACAGTTGGAATAGATAACAACCGAAGAAGAGAAAACTGGCAATGATGACATGACAGATGCCTTCAATAATTTGGATATCTGAAGATTAAGAGATAACATAGCAAAATGCCCTCAAACTTGGCTGCCTCTTGGATTCAGTGTGAAAAATTACTTAACAGGGTGAAACCTGGGGTGTGGCCTGTCAACACTTTCCAGCCCCCAGGGGCTGAGATACATGGAGAACCCCTGCTGTAACCCTTAATATTGATCACCTTCATAGGGATCTCAGTTCCTAGCCTTCTGTTTTCATGGGTCTGACTTAGACTATGGGCTTTCTTCACCTCCTGGAACTTGGAGAGTCTTCTTAAAACTTTTATTTCAGGATACAGACTTTTATTTCAGGATACAGACAATTCTTGATGTGGCTAATTCTTTGAAAATTTGTGTTTGATGGTAACACAATTTTATCTCTGTAAAAGACATATCCAGATGAAGAAGGCTCACCAAGAAAAGACCAGAAGCCAGATTATGATTCCATTCTAATAAAAATCTTTCATAGCTTTCTGGATTCCATCTTCTAACTTTCTCCCTTCCTGAGTGCACAGGATCTATATTGTCATCACAATTCTTTACCCTCACACCTCCTTTGAATATTCCTACAATTGTTCCAAACTTGTCTCTTCTTGAGGGACACTACTCTTATAGCCCTATAAATTGATTGTTTTTTCTCTCTAGAATCACTAGAAACTTGAGTTTTTTCTCTTTGTTACTTCCAGGCCATTTCCCTCCATGTTCCTAAAAAGTTCTGCTCTTAGTCTAATATATCAGAATTTTCTAATGCATCAGAGATTCCATCAGTGACCTCACAACCTCCCTGCCTTTTATGCATCTGATAGCCACCAGGCTAGTTCTAATTGTAACTCTCTTCATCACTAGTTCATTATTAATTGTAATTTCAGTAATCACCTCAATAATGTGGCCCCATTATCTTTTTCACTCTTTCTTTTCCATGATTTATTTGTGCTACCTTCTCTACTTCCACCCCTAATAAAACTTTACCTTTTTACTTCTATTCAAGATATTAGTGTCGCAAATTCCTCATTAGTGACACTAACATCATGGTCCTTTTTCCAACATGTTAGTCACTCTTTTTCTCCAGAACTTCACACTTGCTATTCCTTCATGTTTAAACCATCTTCATGTGGTATTCATTTAAACATCATCAAATGCCATCTTCTAGGTGACAACCAATTTAAATTCATAACCCTCATCGCAACACTTCTCCCTCTTCCATTCTCCACATATTAAATCATTTATTTGCTTTTTGCCTTTATTGCTTACTAATATACTTTTCTTAAACATGAGACATCATGTAGATATTGGTAACCATTATCATCTACTAATGAGTTCTCTATGAATTATTAATCATGCAATTTGGGAAAGATATTTCCTAGTCTCAAGACTATATGATTTATTTCCACTGGGGGTTTGGAGAGGACTGGTTTTCATGTATGAGTATGTGGATGTGTGTGCATATGTGCTCAAGTGAGTGTGGAAACCACAGGAACCCTTAATATTGATCACCTTCATAATGAACTCAATGCCTAGCCTTCTGTTTTCATGGGTCTGATTTAGACTATGGGCTTTCATCACCTCCTGGAACTTGGAGAGTCTTCTTAAAACTTTTATTTCAGGATACAGGAAGTTCCTGATTTGCCCAATTCTTTGAAAATTGGATAAACTGGGTGTCTTACACAATCACTCTCCACCTCATTGTTTATTGATTGACACAAGGTCTCTCATGAACCCAGAACTTTTGACTTGGCTAATCTAATTTGTCAGCTTTCCCATGGAATTCCCTGTCTTCCCTTTCCCAGATCTAGGGTTGCAGGCAGAATGTCATGTCTACCTGACATTTATACAGATGCTGGGGATCCAAACTTTGACCTTCTTACTTGTGTGGAGAGTGATTTACCCACTGAGCCACTCCAAAGCCTGAATAAAGATAATTTTTGGTTGTAAATTTAGAATGTATCATTCTAGTTCTAATCAATGATAGTACTTATCATGTAAGATGATCAAGGGAGACACATTTGGAATCAACGAAATATCCAGATTTCACAAAGGCTGAATTAATGTGTGACTTCATTAAGCCTGGATTTCCACTATTACATACAATATAATACCTCTCATCATTTCTTCCTACCTCTCTTTGATCACCCCTTTTCTTTATTTTATATATTTTCACAGATAAATCTAATGTATTTGAATACAGATACCAGATGACCTATGTTGAGTATTCCCACATTAGAAATGACACTAATATTAGGCTTCCAAATTATCATATCCTTCACTGCAATTAATATAATTCAAGTAGATGTTTTAAGGTAATGGAAAAATACCAGTTGGACCGAAAGATCATGGCCCTCTCTTTTGCTATTGCATAGTGCAGGGCCTCTGCTAAATGGGTGATAAACCACACCTCTTTGCATCTGATGGCTTCAGGAGCTCCTTTAATCTACACTTCTCTAAGGCATATCCAGCCTGACTGTGATAGCTTGGAGTACCACTAATGGCATACAATTCTGCACAGAAAATTGTTCTGTATTCCTGAAGAGGTTTCCTTGAACATCCCCTGTTATAGGTTAACAAAAACATTGTTAAACAAAAACTCACTATAAGCTACATTACTAGTCCTTACAGATTTTTAAGTATCTTATTTCAGAATCAAAACATTTCATTATTTAGCTGAAAATACATAGGTTTGCTTAACCAAACACAAGTATCACTCTTACAAAGGATTAAAAATGAATTGTATACAGCCTGATATCTGAATTTCTCCCATGTGAAACACAAATGACCTAGGAAACTTAAAAAAAAAAAACAACCTATGAAACAGACCAATTTTCTGCATTACTGCTTGACTTTCTCAGAATAACTAACCTCTTGCATAATGGTAAACTGAGATAAAATAGTAATACTCAATAAGACAGTTTCACACCTGGTAATTTGGGGTAAGAAAAAATAACTTATTATCGCATGAGATCACTTCCCATTGTGAAACATTCCCTAATAAGAATGAATTATTATGAAAGAATAACTCATTAGTGTCTTTAAGTATTATGATTCAAGATGGCTGCACTCACCAGAAGCAGAAGCTGTCCAACCAGTGAGTGATAGATGATGTCCTGTTCAAATGGAATTGTTAAATTCTCTCTGCTACAATCTCTTTTTAAATTTTTAACTGGAGTAATGGCATATTCAATAAATAGAGCAAAACATTTGATTATTCAAATAAAATATGCATCCATCTCAGGGTATTGGCCATTTCACTAACATTAAAAATTGTATGACAAATTACAATCTCTTAGTATTGTCTTCTAAGAAAATTCAGAATTCCTTAGACACGATATTCTCATTTTACAGCCATCATCTCTTGCATCAGCACAGCTATTTGTCTGACACTATAGGAAATGAATGAGATGTTAAAATATTATTATTAGCTATACTTACTATGGCTTAAGTCATAGAATGTTTTTCATGACAGAAATGATGTTGAACTCTAAGGATCCCAGTCTCTTTCGCAAAACTATGCATGGCACTAAGCCATCTTTCCAGCTTCAAAATTCCTTTATTTAATTGTAACATCATGTTAGAATTTCTTTATCATGTATTTAGATGATGGCCCAAGATGTACCCTACCTCTACCAAATCATAATTTCAAACCAGTATTTCAAGAATGAACAGGAAACAAAGCAAATCATATTTCTACTCAGAAGACTGGCTTCCAATATGAAAGACATCTTTTTGCATTTCCCTTCTCTGACTCCTGGTAATCATAGAAGAAAGACAACATGAATGTGAATGTATATGTTTTTTCTCCTACAGAGATTTGACTAGAGCTAAAGTAAAAAAGCAACATATCATCAATATCCAGGGGTAATAGCAAGTCAGGCTACCTTTATCATTTTTATGTCATATGTTACACACCAGTATTTTATTCTTTGTAGTAGAAATAATTTCAAAATCCTTTATAAAAAGAAAACAAGAGGATCTTACTAGAATAGCAGTGCTTACATTTTTGAATATTATCTTAAAATGACATTAAAACAGACACAGTGGTTTATCTACTATGCCTGCCATGAATGAAGCCCACATTTTCACTTCACAGAATTTTCCAATCAATGTTACCAAAATTCATTGAGTTTCTTATTTCATAACATGTTGAGAATGAGAACAAACAAGTCTGCCATTTCTTACTGTGCATTTGTTTTATTCATTAAAGTCAGGGCAGCCTCAATATATTCATCTGCTATTACTGACCTTACAAATTTACATATTTTATTTTTGCTTCTTGCATGGATAGTTTATTATTAGAAATTATCTTCTTTAATCAATTAAAATAACATGATTCTTTCATCAATATCAAACCTCAACAAAAATGACAGCTCTAATAAATTAATAAAACTTTACAAAATCCTAGCTAGGCTATAGTGTAAGTAAAAATTAAATTTAACTCATGAGACACCCGTAGTGTTTATTTCTTAGAGGAAAACTATGGTTCTTTGTTTTTTATTTAGCTATCTCATGAAGACAGAATGATGAAGATAAAGATGCTTTCACAGATAATTCAATTTCAATAACCAAAACAGACTTAGTACGTTTAAATGTCACTAGAAAACAAATGTTAAATAATTTAGTTTCATTCTCCAATCACCAGGGTACCCTTCCTTTCTCTGAAGTATGTGTAAAGCTGCCCCAATTTAGCCCTGAACTTCTAAATATTTCCCTCATAATCATTCTCCTCCTTTTCCTTGGGGCGTCTTCTTGAATTCTTTTTTTGTCTTACCCTTGTATGTGTCTCAGCTAACTACCATCAGTTACTATGATAATGGTAGCTGGTCTGTTTCTGAAGCTCTTTAATTAACTTGCAAAAATATCCCATATCTCACATGTTCAACTTTGCTTTTCTGTCTGTTTGAATACAAATCTGATAATATGGCTTTCTTTCTTACCACAGAACTGATACTGTCAAGTTCAAATGGCACAGGTTAAAAGAAAGTGCTTTGTGAAATACAAAAGGAAGAGTGAAGTATATGTCACTGGGGACAGGGAGGGCCAGTGCATTTATAGCAGCCTCATTGTGTTCCTAAAGGGGATTCACATATGCTAAAGGACTTCACCTCCAAAACAGCAATTCAGTGTATAGTCATTAGAGGCTCAAACACAGTGGAATCATGTCCAAATTAATTTTATCTATTTAATGGAAGGGATGGAATCCTGTTTGTCTCCAAAGCTTATCTTACTTCCTAAACAATATCAATTATTTATGAGGAATCAAAGAGCAAACAGCATATTATAGGTGGATTGCTCTGACTTTCAAGGTTAGAGCAAATATAAAACAGAATGTGTACATATCAGCATATTTTATCTTGCTATCTTTCAACAATAATGTAATGTAATAATGTAATAATGAAAGTGATATAAACACTATGTGATGTTTAAGTTTATTGTCAGTTGGCCTGTGTAATAATCCACAGTAATATAGGGTGGGTCTCTGAGTTTGCCTGCAGAAAGGATTGACAAAATCCTTTTGGGATTTTGGAGAAGGGAGGAGGTCCCTTCTTCAGAGTGAGTCCTTCTCCCCAGTGGGTGGGCCTTCCAGAAGGGGACTAGATATAAGGAAGCTTGAGGGGAAGGGAACCTCCCTTCCTCCTCCAGATGCTGGTGCTGGATAGGTCTCTCTGCTTGTATCTGTGAAAGGGGACCAGCTTCTTTTGCCATTGTGAAACTTCCCCTGGATCTATTATTTCAATAAATGCTTTCCTTCAAAATTGTTCCTGGTTTGGAGATTCATCCCAGTGGTGTGTGGCTGACTACACCATTCTATGTGCCAGTAAGTATAGGTTAGTATGTCAGGAGATGAATGATACCATCTGTAAAGTGGTTTCTAAAGTAATTTTATTTATTTTATTTACTTACTTATTATTTCTTATCTGTAGAACCAAACATAAAAAACTGTCTTAAGGCCACTGGGTACTTGTTAGCTCATTTTAGCAAAAATCCATAATGAACTTAATTGGAAGTTAGGAAAACTGACCACATTGAATACTGAATCTTTTCTAAGTCTATCCTTGAGAAAAAAAAAAATGAATGTACAGCTGAGATAAGTTGGTGAAAAATTGGAAATTCAAGCTCTTGCTTGTAAATTTAAATTCACCATTTAGTATTAGTATCCAGAATATGTCAACTGTGATCTCTAAACACAGTTTTAAGGTAGCATCTTAGTAGGTTGTGTTGGGTTTTATATTCTTCCCAAAATACTCAACAAAGAGAAGACTAATGTCAAATGCATGAGGTCACTTTAACTTTCTCACTTTTCTTCTTGCTAGACCTTCTCTGCTCTGTACTTCAGTGGTGCATGGAAAACTCAGAAAAGTTGTGTCTTCACATAACTTTCTATTAAATATCTCAATACAAGCAACATATATTAGGTATATTAGGCCAAAATAATAGCTCTCATAATGTTTATGTGTTTCCCTAATTGCTGGATTATAGCTGATCAGTGTAGAAAAGACACCAAATCCAGCTACAGTCAGGCAAAGAATTTGAGTCACCTAGTCTCAAGTGATCCCAAGTTAGACACGTGACCCAAACCTGAGCCATCAGAGGTATATCTAGGGGGTCTGTCATTCAGGAGGTAAAACTAAGTGGAACTTTCATGTGTCATATGATAAAAACCTCTAGTGAGAAGAGATGATGAAGAAATTCAATGGTGTTTTGGCATATTGGTATATTGGCAAAAAGCTCCAAAACCCGTCACTACTCACTTGGATTTCTTTGAATTTTAAACATAAGATTTCTAGATTATATGAAAATATCATAACTACAGAAATATTTTCTCATGATGTCAGCAATAGTCTTATTAATACATCATCTGTGAGTTTTTTAAAATTTTTAATTTGCTTTATAGCATAAAAGAATGAGCTTTGTGTTTTACTTTAGAGGATGATGCTAGTAACTATGGTGTAAAGATTAGCTTCAGGCACTAGGCACTTAATAGAAAAATTTCTCTACATTCTCATACACACAAATAAACTACCTGAAGGTAGCTGAGAAAACAGCAGTACAATTTATCTCTTGCTTATTATATCACATAAAACATTAAATAAAAATCAAACAAATGACATATAATAAAATATTATTTAATATATTCTTGTGTTACACACGATTATTTAACTTTGATAATAGGATATCTATGACAAAAATGATTTATACATTACAGGATAAGTAACAACGTAAGTCTAAGAACTGTGTGAAGGGAGCTGTGAGGAAGAAAGAATAGATAATAGCTCCAATCACATTGGGAACTACTGTCAGAATTTTAAAATTCAGTTTAATAAAATTGGAGTAATCTATATCATCATTCCCTGACATCCCTTCCTGGTCTAACTCTATGTTAATTCTTTCCCTATTTTATGAGAATAAGGACGTAAAAGTTAAATTTTTAATATGCTTATTTTACTATATGCAAAATTTAAGAAATGTGGAAATGATTTGCTTCCTCTGTTTGATATATTATTAATTGACTATTAGTAGTAGAAAAATTCTTTATGAAAATTACAGTGTTATATTCTTGTAATGATTAGGTTTTGTTGTCAACTTAATCTTTTTAATTATCTTAGGTGGGTCTCTGAGGATGTTAAGGAGAAGGCAGCCTCTCAGTAGGGTGCAGGATGTAAGGAAGCACAGGAGAGCTAGAAATTAACATCCCTTTCTGTGTGGGCATTGCAGGAAGGAAATTCCAGAGACTCAGGAAGCCATTAAATTTGGGATAGGGTTTTAAAACCCTACCCTAAGGCTATATAAAGGGGAAGGAGATTTCTCTCCCTTATCCCCCTGCCTGTTTGCTGTTCTGTGTGTGTGGTACTGGTGATGGGTTTTTTTTATCTGCTCAGACCTGTGAAAGGGACAAACCTCTTTTGCTGTTATGGATCTTCCCTTGGATCTGTAGCTTCAATAAATCCTTTCCTCCCAAAAACTGTGCCTGGTTTAGAGATTTACCACAGTGGTGTGTGGCTGACTGTGACAATTCTTAAGGTCATAGATAGTATAATATTACTGTAATATTTAAATAAAGAAGACTAGAAACATATACAAACATAAGCTTCATATCAAATACCCAGTTTAAAAGTAAGACAAAGCTCATTAGTATTACAATCTTTGAAATGACATTAGAATGTATTTACATTAAAGTTATTGTTAATAACCTGTCCTAAATACTACCATAAATCATTTGGAGACCTGCTTTCAAATGCATCTTAATCTCTATTAAAATCTATACATTCTCTTGTCTGATATATGTCATCAAAAGCTTTCTACATAGCATCTGTTGTTTTAGCTCCTACATGACTATCTCTTCTGACCACTGTCTGTACCACTTTGTCCTTTCCACACAGCAACAAGGTCTTTATTTGTATGGAATTGATCACAACACAAACCTTGGAGGAATCACAGGTTATCATAAAAACGTCATTAAAAAATTGTTTTTTGTTCCTCTTATTTTTCGTAGTCTTGGGGACTGAACCTAGGCTTTCCCACATGCTAGACAAGCACTCTACTACTGAGCTCTCTCACCCACCTTTATCATTTGCCTTTCACTTTGAGACAGTCTCTGTAGTTTGTCAAGACTGGTTGTGGACTCACTGTGTAACCAGGGCAGGCCTTGAAATAAGGATCTTTCTAAATTAGCTTCCCAAATATCTGTGATAATAGGATGTCCACCAGGCCAAGCTTTTACTTTTTGTCTTTTTCAGTGTTTTCATATGTAGGCCAAGCTCATCTCAAATACTATATTTTGCATGAAAACTGGGTTGGATGCAATGGAGAACTGGGCACTGAACCCCTGGCTTCATGCAGGGCTGGTTACATACAGGCTCAACATCCACAGACTTTTCTCCATGATGAAATTACTATGAATAATGAAATGATGTTGAGTATAATTGAGTCATTTAGTAAAATTATACAACCATATACTATCTTATTTGTTTTTATTTCCCCTCAACTAGCCTATAAATACAGCATATAAATATTTCTACTATACTTGTCCAATACCTGTGACCACAAAAACCACACACCTAAAAATAAATTTTAATATCTTTATCTCTTTAAATGAATATGCTAACAAACATATTTTGAATTTGTCATTACTAATCCAAACTATTAACACCTAGGTTTCTTGGGAAACATTTATAAAGACAGAAAAAATATTGATCATAGAGTAATGAATCCAAATATTTGGAGTTATGATTTTTCTGCAAAATAATAATTAGAATTTCTACACATTAAATAAATTGCTAAAGTCACTTTATATTTCAGCCATTGATAATAAGTGTGAATTATTAATTAAACTTAATGGGCAATATTTTCCTGTCTCTGACAGCATGTGGTTTTTAATTCCCCAAGGACTTAAATTAGATAAGAATAGAAACTGAAATAACAGAAAATCAAGTTACATAAATCGGACAACAAGTATATTTTACATGATATAGTCATAAATAATAAAATGGAAAGCTATCTCCAACCCCATCTGCATTCATGGCAGGGGACCGGTACCTCCACAGTTGTCAATCACTCCTACTGTGATGTCTGCTGAATAATGCACTTGCTCACCAAAGCAGTCAGTGTGTCATCACATAAGTGGGCACCAGCCCATAAATTTTAAATTAATTAGTTTTTAATTTATCTGTATTCACCAACATAACTCTAGTCTCATTATGCAGTAGACTCATTCTTTCCCGTATTAATTAAATAATTCCTATAGTAAAGCAAGAGCTCTTGCTCCTGGAAGAGCTTAGACCTTTCACAGAGAATAAATTATGATCTCATAGTCATCACCTGAGAAGCAGTAACACCAATAGTTTATTACATGGCAAATGCAATGAGATCCTTCCATTTGTGCTGAGTACTAAATACTTAGCATTCCTCTATCATCCTCATTTACGTTTAACATTGAGAATATTGTAATTATTGTACATTATATATATATATATATATATATATATATATATATATATATATATATATATATATATATATATATTATGTGATAGACTGCAATTTCACATTTTTATTCTTTAATATTTAAGAAATATACAAAATAATGGGTTTCACTGTGGCATTTTCATACAAATGTACTACTTTACTTTGTTCTCCTTCTTCTGCATTTCTCACTTTCCTGGTTTCACTGTGGCATTTTCATACAAATGTACTACTTTACTTTGTTCTCCTTCTTCTGCATTTCTCACTTTCCTTTTCATTCATTCTTCCTGCCCTCTTCTTGTTTGTCCACTATCTCCCTGTAAAGAGATACTGCTTTTGCTTTCAAGTCACATATATTCTCTGAACCCCTATTTCCCCATCTTCCTTCATTCCTAAAAATCACCACCTCATTAACGGATATTCGGATAACACTCAAGCCTCTTTATCTACCTGGCTAAAGTATATTCTTCCTTTGCATTCAAAGAATTTCCATTCTGAGGAAAATACAGGACACATATAATGGTGAGCAGCAGCAAAGGTTCTATCACCTTTTCCTTTGTGTTTGGGGAAGCTATGGCACATGAAAGATATTAAAACTGTCTGGTAATGTCTTGGAAAGTCAACCACTTGTAGATCTGTATTTATGCTTCCAGTTAACACTGAATATTCCATCTACTTTGTATTGTATCTTAGTATAATGCTTCAGTTTAGAGGAGATATATTAGTGTTTTAGTAAATAAATATACTAAGGAAATAAAACTGTAAGGCAATGAAATTAAATTCAACATAATGCATTTATGATTAGTCACTGCCATTAACATCACTACTTATCACATTTCTTAATTTAATATATTTTTGTTTTACTTTAAATCAGATTTATTTCAATCATTCTTTGAAAAATAGTAGCACTTAAACCAACACATTAGGAATGATAGTGAATAGAAGTTAGGCTAGATGGCTTTCCTGGTGGAGATGATGCTCTAATAGGTTTCCACAGAGGGCTAGCGACTCTCAAAATGACTACGCATACATGAATCATGGTTACTGGTTGGTGATTGCCACTGTACATAAGATCACTTACTGTTTGACTATCTCTGGTTCCGCCATCCTGAAGCATGACTGAAAATGATGTCACCTAGTTTTGATAGCTCTGTCACATAGGGTTAGCCCCGGTGTTCAGACTGCTACAAGGGCCATAACTTATTCTTAGGGAAACTCAAAGTGCTTTATCTTGATTTTATACCAAAACTATTGAGACTTTCGACCAGATGTCTTATGACTTGAAAATGGGGTGGCACTGACTAACTTGGAGAGTAGTGATAGCAAACCCAGGGTGAAGAAAATGCAGTGACCCAGTGCATGTTTTCTGGCAGTGGCTCTAGCAGAGCCAACACTTGGCTTGACTCCACCCAGATTTCTCTTGTTCTGGTGGAGTTATGGGAACCTTTGGAACACACCTCTCACTTCTGACCCAAAACTTTGTCCCAAACAAGGACTTTGTAATCATTCTGTGTCCAGTACAATCATGTCTGTACAAAGCAAGAGATAAGCAGGTGATGAATTATTACTCTTGTGTGTTTGTAGGCTTTTTCAAGTCTAATGAAACAGTCAACATAGTTTTCAAGGATATTTTATATAGTATTCTTGAGAATTGGGAAAAATACTCAAATATACAAGATATTGGTACTCTGAAGTACAGTGGAGCCATATAAAATATAGTGACTCATGTTTGTTTTTCCAGCACTCAGAATCCCAAGGCTGGAATATTGCTATAAGTTTGCGCCTAGCCTAGGGTACCTGCTGAATTCAAGATCACCCTTTGCTAAGGAGTGAGGCCATTCCAGAAAACAAACAAAAAGTGGTCCCTCAATGTCATTTGATTAAAAGCTCTGTTGGGCACAGTTGAAGATTCAACCAAAATTAAAAAAGATGTGATGTTGGGCTGAAGGAATGGTTCAGCAGTTAGTGCTTGCCTTCCAAGACTAAGAACTGGGTTCAATTCCCCAATACTCAGGTAAGCCAGATGCAAAAATTGGCACATGCATCTGGAGTTCGGTTGCAGTGGTTAGAGGCCCTGGAGTGCCCATTCTCTCTCTCTCTCTCTCTCTCTCTCTCTCTCTCTCTCTCTCTCTCTCTCTCTCTCTCTCTCTCTCTCTCTCTCTCTCCCTATCTATCAATCTAGCTATCTATCTGCTTGTAAAGAAAGGAAGGAAGAAGGAAAGAAAGAAGGAAGGAAGGAAGGAAGAAAGAAAGAAACAAAGAAAGAAACAAAGAAAGGAAAAAAGAAAGAAACAAAGAAAGAAAGGAAAAAAAGAAAGAAAGAAACAAACAAAGAAAGAAAGAAAGTGTGATGTACAAAGGACATATAATTTGGTTCAGGAAATGCAGCAGAATATAATTAATCACAAGAGATGCACAAGTCAAACACAATACACTACGCACAGAAGAGTAACTGGTAGCTGGGCAGTCCCATCAGCCACAAGACACACCTCCAGTGCTTGCTGTAGGTGGGATGGGCTTCAGGAGTTCTGACATTAGAAGACAGAGGCCATCTGGGGAAAATTGTTGGGGAAATAAATGGGGTGTTTTCAGAGAAGTAAACAATAATATCTAAAACTCTTATCAGGAAGCAACTTTTGTTTCTTATATGAAGGAAGAAAAGAATCCATAATGATGATGCTCCCTTAACAGCACTGCTGGGCATAGGCGGCCACTCTGCCCTGGGAGATTCCTGCAGATCTGCTTTGCAGTTTGCATCTTGCTCATGTGCTACTACTTATGGCTCCTGTCTGTCCCTTCTCTCAATGGAACCCAGACAGAGAGGAGTCCTTTTGTTTACCTTATCAGCCAAAGAGAGGGCATTTCTCTACTGAGAATGCAATTTGATTTCACATGGAACTGTCAATCTCTGTTCCAGGTAGAGCAATGAAAAAAACAAAGGGTCAGACACACTTTGCCAGAGGGCTGCCTGATCTGCCTGACCCAGCCTTGAAATTTAGAATAGTTGTGTATTTGCAGATTCCCTTGTTCAGTAACTAAAGAGGAAAATGGTATTGGAAGCATCCAAAGATTACCTGACGTCACATTTACAGGGAGGAAAGGAAAAGTAACTTTTACTCTTGGGGCTCTGAACTTTCCCTCATTGTTCTTTGAAGAAAAGAAGCACAATCTTTTCCAAAGCAATTCCTAATTTGGAAGACACTGGAACAAAAGGAAGTAGGGTTTGAATAAGAAAAGGGTGCCAGGGAAAGAGTAGACTGAAGGTGAGAGGAAAAAGAAGAGCAAATCACATTTGGCTAAAACCCAAGCCTTATATTTAGGGGATCCTAAATGAGCCAAGTTGGCTAGTTAAGATGATTTCTTAGAAATATAATGGGACATGAGGCATAGTAAATGGAAGTTGAAACTAGGTTACAGACTACCTTGAAAGCTATACTACAGAGAAGACTATAAATGTCAAGGAGCCATTTAAGGGGTTTTGACTCAGGAAGCAACAAGATAAAAGGACCTTTAAACTATTATTATGGGGCTGAATCTAGACAAAACTACAAAAAGTCACACACACACACACACACACACACACACACACACACACACAATCAAGTAGTAGACAATTCAAGATGTGACCAGTCCAAATAGGAAAGAGAAAGGAGAGAAGGGCTTAATGGTGATCACCACAATGACCTAATGGCTGCAGCATTGGGGCTTGATGGAGATTTTTATTAATGTGCTGAGGGCAGAGTGTTGTACTTCACTCCACAAGGGGACTCAAGACCCAATTAACATATCAAGGGTTCATATTAGCTGCTCGAGTCATGAGCTGGCAAAACTGCACCAAGGCCCTCATACACCCACCAAGGTTGCCCCCTTTCCTCTTCCATTATTTTATTATTCCAATAAGTGATTCCAGAGCTACAGAGAACCTCTGTGTCCATATGGGATATTCTCTGAACATTCCAAATTAAACACAAACTGGATTTATGGCTTCTCTCTGTTAGCATTCATGTTTTACTCAAACTCATTTTGAGTGGAAACAATGTCCTTAAATTATTTAAAGGAAATAAGTCAATGAGATGAATATATATGGATTGTAAAAGGAACTAGATTCACAAAAAGCTTGCCCTCTCTTATCCTTGGCTCAGGCTGCTTGGTTTGTTCTTCTCTGCACTCCTCTTTAGAACTGATCTTCTTGTTTCCAGCTCACTTCTTCCTCCTTTTCTGTCACTCTGTCTCACACAGGAGCCATCATGAACTCCCAAACCTAAATTAGCAAATTGTGACCTTTTTTGATTTTTAACATTTTTTTTTCTTTTTCTTCTGCTAGGACAAAATTCAAAGTAAGAGAAAGGGAAAATTTAACTGGACGAATTTAGGTCTGAGCAAGGAAATAGTTTGTGTGTTACTGGCTAAACTAGATTTTATGTCATTTGCTAAATTGTGGGTCAAATGCCTTTCAGTAAGAAACGTTTTTTTTTGTTCTCAAGAGGAGCAGAAAGAGATTTGTTATCCAAATCATATCATTAATAAATGAGGATGTAGGCAGATGAAACAAGCGACTAGTGACTTAAACAACACAATTTACTGTCTCACACTTCTCTAAGTCTAACATGGGTCTTGCCAGACTAAAATACATGCCATTTGGCTTCTTTATTTCTTTTAGCCCTAGAGGATAGTCAATATTCTTGTTCCACCAGGTTATTGGCAGAGCTCAGTCCATCTACGTGTGGCTCTGAAGGGCCTGTCTCTTTCCTGTCTGTCTGTCAGCTGAGGCTGGTCCCAGCCTTTAGAAGTAATGCCTATTCTTTACCTTCTCACAACTGCTTAGATCCCTGAAGCCAATAATGGTTGATTGAGTTTCTCTCAGAAATTTAAAGCATTCTTTCTTCCAAAACAGTACTGTTTGGACATAGCTGGTAGGTTCTTTGTACCTTTTCTCTTAGTTTGGCTGTCTGGATAGTCTGTGAAAACTTTCTCATCTCAATGATCATACACTTAGATAAGCTGGAAAGTTATATTTTGATTGTAAAATACCATTGACAGATTCTGGGTATTAAGGTAAAGACAACTTAAAGTGTTGATTGCTGTAATAAAAAAAAAAGTGCAGTATATTTTTTTCCTGTGTGGAAAAGATCACAGTAATAAGAATAGAATATTAAATGACAGGACAAGATTTTATAAACTGAAATGAACATCTAGGATGAGAAAACCCAATTGAAATGATTTGTTCTAGAGCCCTGACTCAGACTTTGACTAGTGTTTTATAAATTTTATCGACAGAGAAGAGCTGACTTTGATTCCATGAAAATATTCTGAATGTATTAGTGATGGACTTTCTATGTTCCCATAAAGCTTTAAGTTTGTAACATGATGAAACATAATTGCTTCTGTCAAGTATATTTATTATGTGATTTCTATCATCATACCATTAGTTTATACATGCATGTATATAGTTGATTTTATGTTTTATTGACAAGAACTTGAATTGATGGACATTTTAAAAAAGTAAGACTTATTTCATAAATATTATTATATTATCTCATAAATAGAACATAAAATAGATATAAAAATAAACTTTAAAACACAATTTTCAAATACCAAAATGTGAATTAAAATTATGAAGACAAATCTAAATATTTGGACTGTAAAGGCATATGTGACGGTTTGATCCAGGTGTTCCCCACAAACGAATGCTTGATTCCCAGCTGATGATATTTTGGGAATTGGGACCTTGTTGGAGCTGTCTGTTGGGGGTTAGCATATGGGTGATACAGCCAGCTTCCCCTTGCCAGTGTCAGGCACACTCTTCCTGTCACTGTTTGCTACCTACTATGGCAGAGGTGATGTCCACACTCTGCTCATGCCTTTATTTTCCCTGCCATCACAGAGCTTCCCCTTGAGTCTGTAAGACAAAATAAAGCCATTCCTCCAATAAGCTGCTTTAGGTTGAGTTCTTTCTGAGCTGCAAAAGAGAAGTTAACTACAACAGCGTATTTTCTGATGTTTAAAAATTACATTCAGTAGGAAACACTTTTATTCTCAAGAGAAGCAAAAAGAGATGTGCTATCCAAACCATATCATGAATATATGAGGATGTAGGCAGATGTTCTATTTTCATGGAAAAATAGGATATTTTATATTTTTAAAATAATTTATTATTTACTTATAGAGAGAGAAAGAAAGAGAGAGAAAGAGAGAGAGAGAGAGAGAGAGAGAGAGAGAGAAATCACAGGCATGCCAGAGTTTCTTAACATTGCAAATGAAGCCCAGACATATGTGCAGCTTTGTGCATGTCAATTTACATGGATACTAGGGGATCGAATACAATCTGGCAGACTTTGCAAGCAAGCACTTTTAAATGCTAAACCATATCTCCAGCTCTCAACATAAAACTTTTATTGTATATCAATTAATACATGATAAAACATAAAAAATATGATTCATGCCTTTAACTTAACATTACTAAAACAGCTATTTGTTATTTTTAATTACAAAAATCCACTGAAAATAATCTAATGCTATAAGAATAAAATTTAAGAATCAATAAAAACCTAAACAATACACTATAAGAATAAATATCTTCTTAGAAATAACTTATTTGGATTACACAAAAGTGTGTGGGATTAATCCTATTTATGTCAAGCATGTAATCCACCCAAAGAGGTAAATAATTGGTTTATGAATAATAGAACTTCAGATTCTAAAATCTGGTATAGATGAGATTTTTTTATTATAACCCATAATTATAAAGACAACAAGACTGACTGCAATAATGTAGCTGAAAAAGTAGGATTTGATGTCAATTTGATTTATGGTAAGAAAACAGAGATTGTTGAGACTTTTAATCAATATATAGAGAGCATCACCCACCAAATTTTTGAGAAATTATTTCTAATATCTTACAAAAATGAATATTAATACTCAGGCTCCTCTATGTTTTGTTTTTTGTTTGCTTGCTTATTTGTTTGTTTTTACTGTCCTGGTTTCTTAATATAATAAGCTTCATGCAAATATGGCCAACCATAGTAGACACCAATCATTTCTGTCATCTCTTATGCATACTGTTCCTCCCTTCATAGGAGGCAGGCACTTTCTTCTTCTATTTGAGCTGTCCTGTAACTTGAAATGCAATGATCAACACTACCTAAGGTCATCTTTCAGGCCTTCAGAGTCTATGCTTAATTAGACTGGAAGCTTCTACATTATCTGATAAAACCCTCTGTGTGAATAACCCAGCTAGCCCCCTGAGCAGGCCACATGAAGAGAAGGCGACCAAACTAGAGCCGTAGCACAACTATGGGCTGACAATACATGACAAGTGATCTCATCCGAGACACAGAACCACAAGAAAATAGATCTGTCATTTATTCTAAAAGGACATTCCATGGCCTTTGAATACAGGAAGAGGTATTTAAAAGGATCAGAGAACTTCCTTCATCCAGTTTCATCTTTCCCCCAGGGAAAGTTTAACTGAATCTCTCTTAAACAGTTGCAGGACTAAGACTCAGATGAGTCAAAATAGAATAAAATGAAACTCAACCAAACAGCTACTCTGTAGCTAGCCTTCTTAAGGAATGCATTAAGTTATCATGCTTTCCAGAAGTAGTTGCTATCTGACAATAGGCTGGTCTTCTCTGCTGAAAATCTATACATGGAATGCAAGATTGTATGATGCAATCTGATTTCTAGACAGTGGATACCCATGGTATGGGTTCTGTGCCTTTTTTCAAGATTATGTTTTATTTGACATGCTTCTCAGCTGTTCTATCTGTTCAAAACCATCAATAATCGTGAAAGTTGAAGGTAGCATAAAAAATACAGACTGGTTACATCATTTGAAAAATTACATATGTATAAAATAATCAGGAGAAACACATTTCTTAATGAAAAATGAATAACAATGTTCCCTCAAATGTCAGAAAGGTAGCTTCTGATGTTCTATCTAAAAACAAGTTACCAAACTTTCCAAGGGAAGTTTATATTCTGGTCTCAAATTTAATGCTGACTGAATACTCCTGTTCAAGTTGCTTAACTTCTTTATGTCAAGCGATTAGAATGATAATACCTTTCCCTACATAAACCACTGGAAATTTGTTCAAATAAATGAGATAATATATATGAAAGTGTTTTGTAGGACTACCTAAGAGGGTAGTAAATGACACGAGAGTAAAACCTAAGACAGAGCACAGGAACTGGAACGGAATTTGGAGGTCAGGCTACTCAACATTTCTTGAACATTATAATTCACCTTGTGCTTGACCTACATTGTAAAGGCAGGTCATTCCATTTTCAGACAGCTCTAATCATTAGTAATGATCTTAAATAGCTGATGCCCTTGTCACTGCTACCCTTTGGCCTTTTTTTTTAACTTCAGAGTATGGCGAACATTTCCATTCTTCTTACTGTTCAGTTCAGAACAGAAGAGGTCTCAGAATTAAGATCTGGCCACAAGCATGAAAGTGCCTGATAGCAAAAATTTAGTTTGCCTAGAGAATTGAGACACATATATCAATAAATAAACGTTCTTCAATGTGGTAAGTGCTCAAACAATTAAGACAGAACACAAAAAGTACACAAAAGGGAGGGATGCATTGCTAAGAACATCAAGAAAGTCTTCATGCAGGAAGCGTCTCTTGATTGAATTTTGTAAGATGATGATGGGGAAGTCTGCAGGTAATCATTGATAAGGATATTTAAAACAAAGTTAAATAGTCTTTAAATAATACGGACTGATTATCACCTTGGTTGGTAAAATTTTTTCTTCTAGTCTCAGCTTTATCTTTATAGTAGCTAATTTATTGACCTACTGTTCTACAATCCAATTTAGTATCATTTTTTTTCTGAATGTGTTACAGATGTTGAGAATAAAAGAAAGAAAATCAGATTCTATATAGAACTTATATAGAGAAGGCCTTTCATTGAGGCAATCTAATATCACAATTTTCATATGGTAGGAACATAATTATGCTTAAATTTAACTTTGGTTAAGTTTTCAAACCCTGGGAAGAATAGAGATAGCTTCTTTGCAAGAATATCCCATAAACAGCCTATAGTCCAGTTCCTGATAGAGGCATATTCCCCTCTAGAACCACATTTCTCTCAGTCTTTGGGGCATCCAAATTGTCACAAGACTGACTAATTAAGCACTGCTTACAGCATTGTAATGCTGTCCTATTACAAAGAGGCAATTCTTCTACATTCTTCCTGCAAACCAGTTCCAGAAGACTGAGCACATGATCACTGTCACAGAAAAAGCCCCCTTGTTAATACTAATTTTCTGCATCAGTATCTTTCTCCTTGCTAGGACCCAACAGTCAGAAGTTCACGGAAAAAAAGGGGGATTAATTAGGCTTACATTTCTAGAGCTTAGAGTCCATCATGGAAGGGAAAGAATGACAGAAGAACAGGAAGTTGGCTCCATATATGCAGAAAGGAAGGATAGAGAGAGAGAGAGAGAGAAAGAGAGAGAAAGAGAGAGAGAGAGAATAAGAATGCAACAGGTAGGGTTTGACTATAAAACCTCAAGGCCAGCCCCTAGTGACACATTAAAAAATTAAGTATGTAATTACATATACATATATCTCCCAGCAAGGTTCCACCTCCTATAGGCTAAAGGTTGCAAAACTTTCCATAACACCATCATTAGCTGAGAATAATTCAAACTCATAAGGCTATGGAGGACTTTTTTTGCTTGAATTACCATAGCATACAAAGTATTAGGTATTACTGTCATATATTATTACCATTGTATAATAGAAAACCATAGATTTAATATGCTTTTTAAATAGCATAATTCAGTATTGTTATTTAAATGTAGACTCTAATATTTCATTAAATGTTCAATTTATTTTTTCCTAGCTACTGGTTTCAGTTGAATACATTTTTTTTGAAATCTTATTTTTTTTTCATCACACTCATTATTTACCCACTATTTTGTTAATTCTATTTGAAATCCTGGGTGGGATTTTTTTATTTTCATATATCCTCAGTGACTAAATTTAAGTGGAGGGATGTCATAAACAAACTCACCCAAACTCACCCTACTGAACACCTGAGAACTACAACTGTGTGAACATGGTTTCTTCATGTACCTGCTTCAGTCACCAAATAAGCTAAAGATGTCATCAACATTTTTGTAAAAGCAGAACTGTATGCATAGCCACCTACCAGAATTTTCAAATGGTCACAAAGAACTCTAAAAACATTGGAAAATTACATGTGTTTGTTAAATGCCAACTAGTTCTCTGAATTCCTTACAAAACCTTATTCCATGGATTACTGAATCTCAGATTACAAAATGAACCATGACACTGTATTATTGACATTGTTACTATAAACCAGCATTTCATGTTACTGTCAATTCCCCTCAAGTTAGTCCTTCTAAATTTTCTCATCTAGGAATGATGATTCATTATTTTTTTCACAAAATAATTTGGTACTAAACAAAATAGTTTAAATATTCCTAACCCCATATTCTTAGACATTTTTTTTTGCTTTCACAGATCTTTATTGGAAAACTATAGTTCATGAAAATGCAGAAAGTATGGCTCTATAGTGAGAAGAGCTAAGGGATTTCACAGAAAGGATGTTTTATGGACCACTGTCCACTGCCTAGTGGCCTTCAGGCATCGCCAGTCAGCCATTGGCTCAGCACACACCAAGCATGATGTCATTTTCTGACATGGCATTTCTGACATGGAAGACATGTGTGAGCATTACCATGGTAATACTGATAAAATTAACACCAAAAGGTTTTCTACCAAGAACTTTTAGCAGTTCATGTCTATGCTTGGCATTTTCCTGACCCATTAAATATTTAACAGGCTATTTAGGTATTCAAAGTGTCACTGCTCTGAGTATGGGGTTTCAACTCCAGTCACAGTCTGCTGTAACTGGAACTTATGTTGGACAAAACAGAGAAATCCTGCATAAATTTTCTTCTGTAATTCTATGATTCAACTATCTGTAATTCATATTCTATAAAGTACTTAAAGTGGAAAGTGGGACTCCTACAACCACCTGAACATCAATCTTTACTGAACAGATCAGTTATACAATTTTTGTCCAGCAAGTGACCTTTTTAGAGATAGTTTTCTTTATATTTGAAAACTAAATAAAATAATTCCATCTGTATAAAAAACTTTGCATGTAAATTAAGTTTATTGTTAAATATATAATCAGACATTATGTCAATCCTTAAAATGAATGCTATAAGACATATAGTATTCAAAAGGGACAGAAAAGGTATGAAAGATGGGAGACCCAGAGACAAAAGCTAATCAATTCTCAGGCTCACACACTCACTGGCTAGGTAAATTCCTTTCCCTCTTTAAGTTCAGCTTTCTAATTTAGGGAATGAAAACGAGCATTATTGCATTTCTACCAAAGTTCTTTGACACCTAAAGTAGTTAATTCATTTAAGGCTTATAGAAAAGAAAGTAAATTGAAACATACAGAGGTGAGTCACTTGTTGAAAGACTTGTGGTCAATACTTAGCATTTCTCTGAGTTAGATGAATTTCTGCTACTTAAGAACAATTTGATTTCTGTACTGAAATGCAAGGCGGCTCTATTGTTTGAAGCACAAATATAAGATGAGGAAGTCAAGTAGAGCCAAGATTCCTCTACAGGTACTCCAAGACAGTAAGCATAGCCTCCGGAAATGATTTTATGTCAGAGAATGCCTCTTACTGTAAGCTTTTCCAATTATTGTAAAGTAAGCCCTTTATGTGATATTTGATTAAAGAACACACTCTTAGTTAATGAAAACTGGTAAGCAACAAAACAAAGGTTTCTCCTGGAAAATTTAAAAAGTCATATTCCAAAACTAGAAGTGCTATTCTTTGTATGCAAAATCTGTGTAAAGAGACAAAACAAAATGTTTTGCACATATGTCTTGTCTTTCCTGGCATACTTGTAGACATTGTATTAAGAATGAAAAATAAAGTGCCCCCAAACAGCTGATGATATTGGTAAACAAGCCAACCTCAGAGATAATTACACCCTTCCTCAGTAATCACACGTATGCCTTGCATCTTTGGCCTCTGGCTAGCCTACAAATGTGGAAAATTGCTTCTTTTCCAATAACTATGACAATTTTATGATCCTTAGCAAATGTCATTCAAAATATTTCTACATGCAACCTTGCTCATAATGACAATAGTTTTATAAAGTGTCGTCTGTATTCATGATCCTGGTTATAAAAGGGGGAAATGTCTTATAATTTAGTCTACAGTGAAATTATGTACAACAGTATATTCACCAATTTCCATTGCTTTACTTTCAAAATATAAATAAGATTTCAGAGTAAAATTTTATGTAGAATGCATCTAAGCACCTAGAATAGCTCCATATGTTCAGGTATATTTATGTTATCATTAATCAATTTTTGCACAAATGTCTTATTGTGTATTTGTTCTTAGGCAGAATTCTAGGCATAAAACGAACAAACAAGGTGATGTTTCTATGTTAAATCCTCAAGCTACTATAGAAAGTCAGGCTTCCAAGTCTGAATCTGAAGCCCTTCCATGCTTTTTCTGTAAATAAGATCATGTCTCATCCATTTCATAACAAAGAGGAGCAACAAAAATAAATCCCACACATCAACATGATTGCAGCCAGAACTTGAGTGGTGGAGGAAGGAATTGGAGGCCACTCTAGTCTGGGCTACAAAGTGATTTTGGCACCATTCTGGGCTACAATGTGATTTTGCCTGTATAAACCAAAATAAGAAAACAAATGCACAAATATATACACAAAATACAGAAACAGGAAGTAAGTAATCAACAGCTATAATGGCAAAGGAAAATATATAAATTTCCTTATCAAAATATAAACCTTTAAATGCTGTGAATAAAAATCTACTTTAAGTAGTTTATTAAATATTTTTGAAAATGACATATAAACACAAGGTTAACTATACCTAAGGTGACAAATACATGAATTTCAGCTAAATGAAAAAGGTAAATGGTTGTTTGCTTTGTATTGGTCTATGTAGATTCTAGATTCTAAAATGAGAGATAACTTGTTCTTTGTATCCAGTCTCAATCTACTGACCTGTAAATGCAATATATTAATTTTGAATAGGTAGGGATGGATGAAGAAGGGCTGAGTGAGCAGGTGAGGGAAACTTGGCTCAGGGCGCCCCAAGTGGATTCCCTGGCTGCCTCCAGTCTTCAGGAGGGTTTCTTTCATCTGTTCTACATTTCACACTCTGCTTCCCTGGAACCTCTTTCAGACATCTTCTGAAACACTTTAACTGACAGCACATCTGAACGGTAGCCTCCTCTATTAACTGGTCTGTAAACTCCATGAGAGCAGTGAGTAGATATTATATTCTGGTAATCCAGCCCTTGCTGTTGCACCTGGTTCTCACTTCTCAGGCATTCATGGAAAGATTATTGGATGTCCTTGATTATTTGTGAATGCAAGTTCCACCCCACCACATGAGATTCTACAGTAACAAACTTGCAAAACAAAAATACAATATATATCCTCAGTAATGAATGATAAACACACACTTTAATCACAGTAAGCGTGAGTTTGTTGACACTTTGTATTAACTCATTCGGTCATTTCCAGCTCCAATACTGGGGCCACTATGCTTGTTGATATTTTACAGCAAAGGCAGTGATTACATGAGAGCAAAACAATGTGCTTAAGGTTGCATAGTTCAGGCAATCCTGTCTAGAAAGTCTTACTCTAGACTTGACATTCTCAAAAATCCCACTGTACTGCTAAAAATGATTAAAATCCTATATTGGCAACTAGGCAATTTTACCATTGCAAGATATAACCTCTATTTTTTTCTACCTTATTATTTGATAAAGATAGTACTGCAAAATTTAAAACAAGTCTGATAATACTTTTTCTCCTGAGTCCCAACATAGTATCGTAATGAAAACAATCCACTTGACCTGGGAAGCAGAGACTCTGAGTTCTGGTCTCTGACATCCTCCTCAACAAAAAAGCCAGAGCTTCAATGTCACCTGCTTCAGTTTTCTCAATTCTATAAAGAAGACAGTGAAGTCATCCCTATACACGTTATAGGATTACATGGAAATGACAAAACATCCTCAGTGAAATACAAAGTTTAATGTTTCCTTCGCCATATGATCTGTCTCATTGTATAAAGGAACCACTCTTTCATTATTATTGTGTTTAGAATACAACAATGTATTATTAGAATTAGAACAAATAGCTCTGCAAAAGCAGCAGAAGTAAACTAACATGCTGAACCCCAAGTAGAAGGAAGGTTAATGAGAGAATATACTATTCCATAGTAGGGCTTTTGGAACCATTTCTTTTTAATACATAAGGAAATGGAGATTGGGTGAATTGATACTGTTCTGTTGATTACACCTACTTTTCCTTTGGCCTATTGATTAATCCGTAGTAAAAATCTCTAAGGCAGTCCATGGAAGACTGTTTGAGCCTTCATGTTTTCAGTTTTTGGAAAAAAGAGCATGAGCTCCTGCCTTGAAATTTCAATGAGACTTAAAAAGTGATTCACAACCTGCACATATTTGTTTCTCCTTTTTCCTAATGCAAAACCCAGATAAGTGAATAAGTGTATCATGTTATTGAATAAATAGTATAGCGAATATACAAATCAAAATTTCCCACATTGTTAACAAAACAGCCACTATATTCCTGGCAAAGTGAAAAAAACTCACTTAAAACCTGGAGCGTATCATCACCACTGAATTTCATAATAAATTAAAATGTGTGTGACTACAAGGTGTGACACACCTGAAATTTTGCTACAGGACAGTTGTCCTTTTCTCATAAGGATTTAAATTTCAAAAATATATTTTAAAATTATAAAACAACATGTGAATTTCTATTTCACTTTCAAAATTGTTGAGTGCTATAATGTCTTTTGTTCCCTTAAAATTAAATATACAGAGATAAATCAATTTTGAGTTTCCTTTTTGTTACAACGGATGCTTAATAAAACAAGACAGTCCTTATAATGCTGAACACACTGCTATATGGAAGAGACCAGCAAGTCAAGAAATGCTTATCTGTGCAATAGTGACAATAAACTGAGGAGGGTAATCAACAGTTTACTGATTGGCTAAGAGTTCTGCTCATTGATAAGGAACCCTTAACTGGAACTGGGATCCATGGCATCATCCTATGGGGACCAAGAACCCTGACTCCTAGGGGCAATTCCCACTACCAGAAAGAAACAGAGAGGCTACACCCATTAAGAGCTAGCCAAAATAGCAATGTTGTCTCATTTAACCTATATTGATCTCACTTTCCGATGGAGATTCTGTCTGTAATTTTAAAAGAAGGCACTGAGAGAGCAGGGGACAACTCAATTCCACCAACAAGATATTGGATGATGGCTGACATCCTGGCAGGAGACAAATCACCCCTGGACTTCACACAGGGCCCAAATGAAACCCATGAAAAAGTGACAAGACAAACAGGGGACCAATCACCACAGCAAGTTTGATAACCCATGAAAGGTCAATGGAAACAGACACCAACAATACCCATCACAGCCCAGGGCAAAGATCCAAAGAGACTTAAGATCTCAACAACAAAGCAGACTTAAAACTCACCCACCATGATTCAGGGAACTGAGGAGAAGAGGGGACAGAAAGAATGTACGAGCCATGGTGGGGGAGAATATCTAGAGACATGGCCTTCCTCAGCAACAGTGAACAAAAGTGGAAGGAAACAAAAGGAAAAAAGAAAAAAGAAAAAAACTGGCTACCTCTGGTGCAGTTCATAACCCCCTACCCTATGTACAGATCCACTATGTGCACAGAGGAAGTACCCCAGTGTGTAGGGGACAGAGAGTATGGAAATGGGGACTCCTTCACGATATTTGCTTGTACAATGCATATACTTATTCACAATAAAGATATTAAATAAAAAAGGGCATAAGAATTATAAAACTTTAAAAAAATCATAAATTCTTCAGAAATTGTATGAAGTTTTTTTGTAAATTTAAGAGTATTCATTTTCATTGTAGATTTTTAATTTGTTTTAATGTGTGTAGTATCTGTGGTGTGGTAAGTGTGTGGTACATGCACTTGTGTGTGCAGCTGAGCATGCCTCATGCATGTGCATGTGGACACCCCAGGAGAATGTCAGATGTCCCTTAGTGCTCAAGTATGTGTTTCCTTAAGATCAACTCTCCCAATAAACCCAGAATTGACATTTTATTCTTTCAGACTGACTTGAAAACCCCTGCAATTCTGTAATCTACACCTCATGCAGGCACGTTTGGCCATATCCAGCTATTTACATGGGTGCTAGGAAATCAAATTTATGATGGCTCAGGCCCTCTGGGCCCTTATGATTTCATGGCAAATGCACTTGTTTTCTGCACAGTCCCGTTTTTTTTTTATTTTTGATATTTTATTTTCAGTGCTGTTAAGAAGACTGTATACATTGATAGAAAAAATAAATTAATAAAACAACTTTAATCCTTTCCAAACAGAGATCATCTTCTCTATTTGCTGAAATTACACAAGACAACATATTATATAATACATGAAGCTGGCTTGCCTCTGACTTATAAGCACACTAGTGGAATTCCTTGATTTTTGTAGAACAATGAACAATATTTTAGTCAGTTGCTACTGTGTTAAGAACTTTATCACTCCTTTAGTTTTTTTTTTTTTTTGCTGTGGCTTGCACTTTAAACATAGAATTATAAAATTATAAGTTTCATTTAGCATCTCATAAATGATTTCATAGCATGATTTAATATTTTATTGATAAAACGTAAGTCTCTGGGTCATTGAAACATCTTAAGGAGATTTTCAATAGGAGTTATAATATGTTTTATGCTACATAAAGTTTGTTCTCACCTAGATTGAAAGTAAGCATGTACCCCTTCTCTTCTGTTTCTTTTTGAACCGAACCTCACTCTGGAGTCCAGGCATGTCTTCAGCTTGTCACCCTCTGGTCTCCATCTCTGCAGTGTTAGGATTTTCAGACTACATGCAACACTATACTAGGCAGGTTCATTAACTCTTCAATGATTTCTATATGTGAATATGGCAGATGGCTGTGTCCTGATAGAGTGAACTATTGTTATTCAAATGAAGAACATGACTAACTTTTTAAAATTTTCCAATTTTCAGTTTTACTTCAACTAGGTCAAATCAGTTTATCTTGAAGCCATTTTTCATCCTATTTTATTCTGACCTGCCTTACAACTGTCTGCAATGGTTTGTTCTAATGATGTTCTTTTTCATAACAATGAAAGACTACATTTGCTCAAGAAACAATCCCTCCATGACTATGAAATGAACAAATATATAAAAACAGAAGCAAAATACAAAAGGGTATTTCTTTCTTGATAATCAAGCCAGGTAACTTATGCTTGTGTCATATCTAGCTAATTTTAAAGTGACCCAGTCCCTGAAGCAAACCTGTTGACTAGATCTTCTTTATAGTCTGTAATTGAAAAGGAAAATATAAATATTTCCATAAAATGAGACTACAGCTTTTTATGTTCCTACTTTGAGAATAAATAAATACAAGCTTGAAATATGCACAGATCTCATGCCAGCATTCAAGACAATTGGATCTTACCAAAAATGTCCATGGCATCAGAGCAGGGACTCAGGGAACTGAGTGGAAGAGGGGGCAGAAAGACTGTAAGAGCCATGGTGGAGGAGAATGTCCAGAGACATGGCCCCCCTCAGTAACAACATAAAAAGAGTGTGGAACTAGGTTGACTCCTAGGCTATCCATAACCTCCTACCCCATGAACTGATCCAGACTACCCACAGAGGAGAATATCCAGTTGATTGGAGGCAGGGAAGAGGGAAATCAGGGAACTGGGGATATCACCACATTATTTGCTCATTTAATGTATATAATTATGGATAATAAAGAAAAAATAATAATAAAGAGAGAGGGAGGAAGAGTGCTTTTCTATCTGTACTAACAATGCAAGTGTATACAGGAGGCTTTGTTTGGAGAACACAAGATGATCAAAGGTTATACAGAAAAGACTACATTACCAATGAGAGAACAGAGATGCGAATCACTGCTGTTACTATCTTATGGAAACAAGACTAGAATGATCACAAATGATACATGATGTCTGAGAATCAAGGGCTTCTAGTTGAATTAAAATGTACATATCACGTGTTACCAATAGTGAAAGGCTTAGAATTGTTTTACTATGAAAGATGATTCCGCCCAAGTTTCATACAGTTGCAGTGGAGTAGAAATGCTAAGTAATCTTTACTAGTAATTGCCCTCTCGGGCCCCTGACCAATTATTCAAGTGATAAACTCAGACTTGGCTTCCTTTCAAACTTCCTTACAAATTTCCTGAAGGGGTGTCTCATGAAATTCTGATGTTCTCAACAAAACCTAGTAAAATATTTTTGTATCCAGCATATAAATTGGAAATGTTCTTATTTTTCTCCTCTTCAGCTCATAAAGCCTTCTGTCTTCTACAGACAAAAAGGAAGAGGGCCGAGAACTATATGTCCCTTATGTATAAAATAATTACTGTAAAGATAACTTAATAGTTCAATAAACCCAAGCATAAATTCACATTTTATTATGAAATACCTTTTATAGTATAAAAGAGCTTTTGTTAAATGTATTCCTTTGGTGTAAACAAGGAGAGTGTTTTATACAAGTGTCATTTTAAGCATTACAAGTTAAATGCAATGCAAGGATTGCCTGGGTCTCATCATTTATTTTATTTGCCTAACTGAAACTCCGGCAGACTGTTTTTAGTGTTATCTCTGCCTAAATAGCAGAACTGTGAACAGATGGTGAGCTGGTTCATTTCGATTAGACATGTCTGGATTATTACACTTGAAGAGGTACTTTATAGTAGGAGCTTAGAAAATAATAAAATAATTATTTTTATAATAGAATTTGGAATATCCAAACTAAATCACAGATTCATTTAAAATTCACTAATAATTAAAGGCTTCATTTCCTGCATTTGTATGTTTCTCACTATTGGGTCATATTTTTAAAAACACAAATTACAACATTAAATCATTGAACCACTTTGTAGGAATAAACTTCAGATAAGAGTTAATCTCTACACTGCTAAGGGATACTGGATATGCTATGGTCACTTGGTAAAGTTCGATGACACGAGATGAGTGCTGCTCCCAGTCAACTGTATTCAATAGCTGATACATAAATTTTTAAATATATTTAAAAAGTCATATAGAATAGCAAAGAAAAGGAAATCCTCAGAGGCAGGTGAAAGCTGCCTCTAGCACACATACAGTTCCAGAGTGTGGGAGTGGGGGGCTCTGGCTACTCTAACAGAAATAATGTAGAAAGTCTCTTTCTTCTTATAACCATGTCCACCCAAACTCTAATACACTTCCTTAAATAAAATAAGATGGATGAGGGTGGAAGTTGTTATGATAAATGGAAAAATCCAGGCACAGAGACAAAAGTCAAATGACTTCCCTTACATGCAGAACATTCAAGTTGATCTCAGAGAAGCAGAGAGTAGAATGGTGCTTGCCAGAGATTGAGGGAATGAGGGGGAAAATGTAGGGAAAAGAGGCTAGCTGACAGGTCACACGTTAGAGTGAGACAGGAGGAACAAGTCCTATTGTACAGTAGGGTGACCACAGCTAACAGAATGTATTGTATATTGCAAAGTACCTGAAGCAAAGATTTTTGAAAGATTTTATCACAAAGAAATGATAAATATTTAAATGATGTCTAATTAAGGACCCTGCCTTGACTATTTCAAAATTTATACATGAACTCACATATTATACTGCACCCCATAAATATGTAGAGTTTTTATATAGTAAACAAAAAATAAGTTTTAAAGTAAACTTCATACTCTCTAATATATTTCTAAAGATTACCAGCACCATTTTCATACTACACATAATTTAGGAAACATCAATTAATGGCTCTGAAGGTCACATTACACAAGTTCATTCAGGCAGTAAGCAAGTCAACATCACTCCAGAGTCAGTGCTGTTGGCCTTGGTGCTTTCTGAGGGTCATGACCAGGTCATAGATCATAGAAAAGACTATTAGTGGATAAACTGTGTTTTCCATTTAAAATATGGTCAGCCCAAAGTTGCATTGAAAAGTATCCGAATGTCTTTTCTCCTGAAGTCTTTAGTGAACAATCTAGTGGACATGGCAGCAGGCTCTGACAGTACATGTTGACTTTCCATGACAAAGCCAAGTCCAGCATTTGGACTGATATGTGACTCCACCCAAACTGGTCTTTTGCAGCTGTCTGGCTCTGTTGAGAACTTTCCCACTATTTCTTCCATGACAGGCCCCACTTAATCTGGAAATCTTATTTGAACCTAAACGTAAGCCTCAGGTCAATAGGATTTCCCCCAAAATTTATTCTATCCTATCAATCTAATTTAGTTGTTCCTTATAAACAACCATTGTGAATCTTAATGATCTGAGAACATGCATATGTTGTTTCTCTTAACAATTGTTGTGTTTCTGCAAAAAAAAATCATGATTTCTGTTCACTAGCATAAACATCTATGCTTAGAAAGAAAAGGAGGGAGGCAGAGAGTGGGAATAAATGGGAGAGATGATAGAAGGGAAGAAAGGGAAAAATCTCATTTCTGGTTCTGCTCTGAAATCTCTCTCTTGGGATAAATGTCTCTGTTGGCTTACTTCAAGGTGCCTATACACCGTGTCACTATCAAATTTAAACTGAACAAACACTTGCCACTCTTGAAATAACCTGCTCTCCAAGGGCCACTCCACCACTTCCATTTCTCATCCACTTTTGGCTTCTGAATACCCATGTATGAAGTCACAGTCTCAGGTCTGGGCTGCTATCGGTTCTTCCTGTGGAGCTCTCTACATTTGCTTTCAGGGCTGCACTTTCTCCTTGTCAATTAAGATTCCTCCCAGGCTGTGCTTTAATTTTTAAAAAGGTCTTCTTTGTAGTGAGAATGAACCGGCCTCTTCATAACCCTTCCTCATTGATCTTGATTCTATATTCTGGAGCTGTCTAAACCTGCCTCTTCTCTCTCCCATATTAGATTCCTTCAGATTATTTAAACATAGCATCATGCAAACACCTGAGCCTACCTTTCTCCAAGTTAAACATTTATTTTAATGTTAATGAATGATCTGATGAAAATATGCCACCCAAAACTAGTCAGGCATTTTTAGAAGTAATGCCATATGCTTATGCTCAAACAGTTAATGGCAATCAAAGTAAGGATAGCACTGGAGTATGCAAAGATTTTCTTAGTAACTCATTTGCTCCATTAAAGAATCTCCTACTTGAATTATTTTCTGATTCTTTTACATCAAGCAGAATTTGTCAGTTTAGTTTTTAGGCCATCAAGATAAGAGTCCAACCTCCTTCATACAAATTTGTCACTATCTTAGTCTATCCTATTAGATAAGATGTTAGAGTTGCTGATTGTTTTCAAAGTCCATTGTCTTCCTCTTTCATTGGGGCAAACATCTCAATGCATCTTGTGTGCTTGAACACACTAGGCAGAGACACTGGCTATCCAGGTGATCTTTTCAAGGATGATTTTTTTTGGGAAACAGAGAATCCCCTGAGGTACAAAAGCAGACCTATTTCCTGACAAATGGAATCACACAGGTCATATGGCTCGGTAGCACAACAAAGGATTGTTTTCATACTTTTGGTCTCTTAAAAGATTAAGATTCCCTGATCTCAGGCTGGTTGAGCTGTAGAGCTTAGGTTTTGTATGGACAGTGCCCAAATCTGAGTCACTCCATGTCTTCATGCTATGTATGGACAAGTGCCTGTAACATCATACTGCTATCTCTGCCTTCATTAATGAAGAGTTTCAATTTTGAATCATAAATATTATGTATCCTGTCATTATGCACATAAATTTACATATCAGATAAGTCTTAGACACTTCATATTTCTTCATGGGTCCCAAGGAATAGCAAAATTCCTCCTTAAAACATTATTAGAGGACTTTGCTTTTTCAGAAAGACGGGGGATCCAAGGATCATCAAAATATATCAACAAGACTAGAAATGGTAGCGGACTCCCTGGCAGGAGATGAACCACCCACACACATCAGGTGAAACTCCAAAGAAATTAAGAGGAACAAGAATGCTGATTCCACGGCAAGCCTGAAAACCTTCACCAGGGAGATGGTGATGGACACTGAGGATACTCAAAATGCACCAAAGTAGAAATCCGTAAGTTGCTGAGAGCTCAACAGTAAAACAGTCTTAAAATCCTCCCACCAAGGCTCATGGAAATTGGTGTAAGGGCCACAGGTGTGGAGGGAAGTTTTGAATAAAGAAGGAACATCTGCATATTTAATTCAGATTTTTTTCTGTTCATTACTCTACATCTAGCTTCTACAACATAGGTAGAGGTATTAATACCTCCCAGACAGAAAGCTACTATATTCCACTGGGGACAACTAATAGGACTCAAACAAAAACAGTCCACATCATTTGGAATCTTCCTCCATAAAGATTCCGGTCCAAGTCACTGGTAATGCTCTAGGAATGCTATCAGCTGTCAACCCGACTGTATCCCATCCTCATTCTCTTACTGCCCCATCAAGCGTAGTGCTTTTTGGTGCCTTGCTCTAAAATATTTATCCAGACCATTGTAACCACTGTTAAGAAAACATGAAAAATAGATCAAGAGAAGCAGAAAATACCAAATAAATAAAAATGCAACCATTAGCAATTCCACTGATAATATACCATTATATTCTTCTAGAAATTAAGTAGGAGGTATGGTGGGGAAAGTTGGGGCATTATGTTTTGAACAAGCACTTCTACACGCATGTGTAGGTAAGGTATATGTGTAATTGAACAAAATGTTCCACTAATATAATAGAAACAAACTATCATGCTATATTTATATTCAGAAATGACTGTATACTTACACTGTTTAGGAATGTGCATTGAAAGGGTTATTAAAATTTCTCCCCTTTAATACATATGAGTAGAATAGTAAATTTTTCCTTTTGTTATAAGCTTATTAACAATATTATATATTTAAAATATATTTATGAAGAAGGCTATTTTGGTAGTTTGATTGATTATCTCCCAATAGATTCAAAAGTCTATTAATGTTTTTGTTTTTTTTTTTTTTACAGCTGCCTAGAGGAGGTGTCCCCTTGGCATGGCCTAATAAACTCCAAGCCTAAGGTATTTCTGAGGTGAATGTGAAATTCCAGGTATAAATATGCAAAGAGCAGTATGAGCTCAAGTCTGGTGGTCCTGCTCTTTCTTAGTGTTAGAGTGTGCTTGCTTGTTTTTGGAGGTGCTGCTTCTGGGTCTCTTTCTCTTCTTGGATCTGTGAAAGGGGGCCAGCCTATTTCACCATTCTGAAACTTACCCTGGATCTCTTATTTCAATAAATATTTTTCCTCCCAAAACTGTGCCTGGTTTGGAGATACATCCAAGCAGTGTGCAGCTGAATAAGACAGCTATTATAGTTTAGTCTCTGTTTTGAGCTTCATCGTGTGTATATGTGTGTGTGTGTGTGTGTGTGTGTGTGTGTGTGTGTATACACGCCTGTGCGAGCATGTGCAGTGTGTGAGGTCCGTGTGAGTGGTGAATGAGCATGTGTACGTGAGTACTCATACCCTATGCCCTCCGATGTTGTAGGCTAAAGGAGACTGATACCTGCACCTCATCCATTGCTCATCTGCCTGTTTTATTTTGTGGAGTCTCTTCCCTGATTCCTAACCTTTTGGATTATGCCATCCCAGCAATGTTCAGTCTCTGCTCCCTAGAGTACTGAGGTTATAGACATGCACTGAATTCAAGCAGTCTTAGGTCCCCTTTGGCCATCAATTCTTGTGGGGGAAGTGCTCTTACCTGATGAACTGTCTCTGGCCCTGGTTTGAGCTTTACTATATGATTTTTACCATTCTCTGTTTAGGTAAAAAACAAAATCTGTTTATATGCTGGAAAGTCTTCTGAAGTCATTGAAAATGTCCGAAAAATGCCCTCTTCAAACTGGTCTGTCTTGAGAACATCTTTATCCTTGAGACTGACATGTCCCTTAGAAATACAGTTGTCTTCTGTTTGTTTCATTCATATGATCACAAATTGATGTCATTACTTTGTTAATTCTCTTTCATCCTGGAAAATTAAACTTACCTAATCCCAAGAACCTCTGCACAATGTAATTTCTCAGATGCTGTGTTATAATTATTGACACTCAATAAGTAACTGTTGATCTGAATTGATCACAGGAAAATGACAAAGACTCTGAATATTCTGGATAGTAGGAGGTCAAAAAGCCAGAATAAGCCACCCCTGGATTGGCATTAATTAGAGTCCTAGAAAGGCAGTCTACAACAGACAATGGAAACTAAAAACACTACAAATCGAAGCCATAGTTCACATTGCTTAAATGTTCAATAACAATAGTTTATAAATTATAACAATTATTTAATTTATGCTTTTCAAATATAGCTAATTTTATAGACCAGGCAATTTTTTATTAGTATTCAGTTGTCTGAATTCTGGTTTATAAAGTATAGAAATTATTCTGTTTACAATGTTATTAAAAAACACCAACAATTAATGTCAGAAATTTCATAATCACCACAGCCAATTCATCAATATTCTATATAAGCATGGGTGTTCTATGGTTGGTTAACTGCTTTTACAATGTAAATCTCTATATTTTGAGGAAAAGTGGGAAATGGAATTCTATGGTCTATATAGTGGGCTTCAGTGGGCATCTTGGCAGTGATTAGTTAAGTGATTTGGAGGGACTAGTTTACAAATTACATGACTCCATTGCCTCATCTACATAATGAGAACAATGACAATAATTCCCCAACAATGCCTTCTGGAAAGCTTATAAACACCATGGGCCAACTTCAAATACAATGGTGAAAATAATTATTATTAATATTGGAAATATAATAAAATATAATATGCATGCTATAATGCAACTGATGTTGATTTTGATAGAATTAGAAAGTGGAATTTTATTCAGGAGTTAAAAAATAAATTTGGAGGAATATTGGCAGATGTTCAGATAATTCTTTTAAACAAAGTGATGCTATTTCAGAAAGCTCAAACCGGAATGTTTTACCTCATTTGCAAATCCAAGTTTATATTAGTTATATTCATAATAAGAAAGGAATATGTGGGTAAAACTTACATAACTAGAATAGTGACCAAAAGCTGGTAAAAATAGATGATACAGAAGTGGAGGGTGATGGAAGAGTGGAAGAAAAATTTGGTATACAAACAGAAAACTGAAGAGGATTCCACTGGGGTGGGTGTCATGGAAACAGGAAGGAGAACCAAGTAAGACACATTGTGTGTGAAAAGGTCATAATGGCACATAAAACTCCAAATGCTAACTAAAAAACAAAAATTAAAACAATATTATCCATGATTAGATTGTGAAAATGCAATCCATTCTTTCTCATGAAAATGATTTACTTTTTCAATGGCACTTACTCTATAACTACTAACCCTGAAATAGTTAAATCTTAATCTAGAAAAGAAACTACAGATGGTGGTTGTGTGTCCTCATGCCATTTTGATGCACTGTTGTGAGTACCTGTAAAGGAGAAAGCTGCTGCCTCTCACAGGCAGGGTGGCACCTGTCCTGTATTGTAAGAGACCTTCATCACTTTGCAGCCTAAGAAAAGTTCAACTGCTCACAGAGTAATATATGAGCCACATCGAGTAGTAGGAAACACAAGATATTTGCTATAGACAGTCATAAAACTAGACTATGTGTGATGTAGTTCGCTGATTTTACATCTGTCATTAATATAGTTTGCAGCTGCCACCATGACCTCTGCTTTCTGGCTGCTGTCACTCTGTGTCACTCAAGTGTGTTAAAACCCAAGGGAGGAACATTTTTATTCCGCCTTCTATTCTATGACCATGCCACAGAAACCCTCAGGACTTCTGAGTTACCACTCCAGTCCTCCCCATTGTCTCCCTGCCAAACTTGTCCTTTAACCTCCTTCTCTGCCTTTCTTTGTGGTCTTCATCATGATTTTCAAGATATACTTAAAAGTTCTTTACCGAGAGTGTGAGCATCTCTCTCACAAGCTAAAAAGAGTCAACATGAACTGTTGTCATAGAACACATGTGGCACCCTCAAAGTTCCTCTGATCAGAAATATAAATGGGACAGGTTAAAATTTTGTCCTTAAGGAAGTTACAGTCCTTGAAAAAGAAAAATATGAAATATGTAGTATATATTAAAATATGTAGTATAAAATGCTGTACTATATCTACATCTATCTATATATAGATATAGTATATAGATATAGTATATAGATATAGTATATAGATATATATAGTACAGCATATTATCTATATATATAGATGTAATAAATATATACTATATAGATATAGTATATATAGAGATAGAGATAGATACATATAGTACAGCATACTATATATATATATATATATATATATATTACATAAGCAAGGGAAAAATCTACAGCAAAATATTTTCACTGATAATATACAAAAGACCAACATATGGCCCATTACAACACAGATATTTCCCAATTTTTCATTCATTAAAGAATATCATACTGAAAGAAAATGTGTACCTCACTTACGATAATGATTGTTCTAATGTTATGAAGGAAAATGGGGTTTAACAGTCAAAGTAATTTGTTTATTAAATTATATACAAGCAATTTCAGGTCAACATGGGTAAAATAAATAGCTCTTAATGGTTCACATTTTAAATTTTGGAAGAAATTCTAGTCTTTCTGAAATTATTTTTTGATATTCTAATTTTCCACTTTATGATTATAGCTTTTGTTTATTTGTATTCTGAATTTTTGGATTTTCAGCTTTAAATACACTTCCACTTGCCACCTCCTTAGAACCCTGCTGTCCTCCCTCCTTGCTCCTGTCTTCTCCTAAACTCAGCCTTTTCCACATACTATCTCCCTTTAGCAGTATCCTGAAGTACACAGTATTTTGTCTCCCAGTTGTTCTCCAGGCCTGGTTATAAGCCCTTTTATTTATTATCCTTGTTTAATTTCCCACAGAACAAATCTAGGCAATCATTTTTAGACAGTTCACAATCTTGAAACCTAATAGATTCAGACACTAATTAGGTAAAAATTCTTATATCACACAATGCCATATAATTTCAGTCTAATAAACTTATTGTTTGTCATATCCCAACATTTAAATAAATTTTATATCTAGTGAAACTTGAAAACATTTTTATCATTAACTTTTTCTTTTACATTCTTATTGAATTTCTTACTATATTGACACAATGAAAAAATAGCACTGCATTTACAGCATGAAAATATCTATTTGAAAAGTATGCAGTATTCTGTATCTATTTTGGCATTCCCAGGAAGATCTGTGGTAAATCAATCCTGTGAACCCTCCCTTCATCTCTTCTCCTTTCACCATGAGCATAGCAACATGCTTTTTCTACTAGGTTGAAAGTGGCAATGGGATCCCTACATAACAAAAAGGCACTTGTTCTGAGCAAGAGGCTCAAACTCCTCTCACAGCACGTGCCATCAAATGGGGATAAAATCATCCAACAGAACCTACCTGGGGACTCATCACCCAGGCAGAGCTGTGGATATATTCTGCATAATTGTTGAGTCAATGAAGAAAATTAATTCCCACACAACCTCCCTTAATGTGCTTAGCATAACTTGTATAATAATCATTGAACTGGGAATGGGGCCCATATCTGTAATTCCAGACTTGGGAGTCAAAGATAGGATCACCACAAGTCCAAGGCCATCCTAGATAGCATGTAATTCTGAGTCACTTTATATTAGTGGAGAGATATTAGAATAAAAATTATTCTAGTATCTAATAGAATAAAAATAAAAACTCAGTCATAAATATGTACTTAAAATCACCAGAATCAGCATTCTTATCCTGCAGATTAGTATTTCAGTTCTAAATAATATGCATATTAAAATACATTATTAAGATTCATTACACTATATGTGGCAGAATATATCTATTGTCATAACAAGCAATAAATAATAGCATACAAATAGATTCAACATTAATCATTCAGAAATAGCTAAGAAAGTAACCAGATAATGTATACCATTTAACATCATTCTAGTATCATTGTCTCTTAATTGGTAACTGAGTGTTTAATAAAAATACTATTATTAGATCCTGTGTCAAGGAGTCAGCATCATGGTGAAGTGACCAGTAATATTGAAGTATTGATTTCTGCATTTTCCTGTAATTAATATAATTTTTATATATCAAACCTTTCAGAACATTTTGAGGTCATTTTCTGTCATAATTTCAAATTGTTTTCAAAGTTGTTTTAATACCAACTTCAAAGAATAGTTTTCAATGGTGAATAGATGTAATTAACTTCCCATTGCTGCAGAAAAGAATACAATCAAAAGCTGCTTATGGAGGACTGGGTTTATTTTGGCTTACAGACTCATGTGGAAGCTCCATAATGGCAGGTCAAAAAATGGCACGAGCAGAGGGTTGAACATCACCTCCTGACAAACATCAGTGGCAAAAAAAAAAAAAAAAAAATAGCAGGAAGTTGAACCAAACACTGTAAAGGGTAAGTTGCCTATAACCTCTATAAGCCCTCCCCAAATGACACAGCTCCAAAAAGGTTTCAATTCCCAAACTGCCATTGGCTGGGAATCAAGCATTTAGAACACATAAGTTTGTGTGGGACACCTGGAATAAACCATAACAATCAGCGTCTAAACCACACAAACTAGTAATCATACATGATATAAAATGTAATGCATTCAGCTCAAGTAAAAAAAAAAAACAACATAATATCACAAAACATTCACACAGCTAAAGATAGCATTGGGCATAGCAAAGACAGATTGAACCAATACAAGTGTCATGGTTTGATCGAGGTGTCCCCCACAAACAAATGAATGTGTTCTGATAGATCGATCCTCAGTTAATGGCAGTTTGGGTTTTACAACCTCGATGAAGCTGTGTTGTTGGGGGCGGGCTTATGGGGTTATAAGCCAGCTTCCCCTTGCCAGTATTTGGCACACCTTCCTGCCACTGTTTGCAGTACTGTGGCAGAGGTGATGTCCAGCCCTCTGCTCATGCCATCATTTTCCCTGCCAGGATGGAGTCTCCCCTTGAGTCTGTAAGCCAAATAAACCCTTTCCTCCACAAGCTACTTTGCTTGGGTTCTTTCTGCGCAGCAACTAGAAAGCTAACTGCAACAACAAGACATAAAACAAACAGGGAAACATCAAACTCTATCTCCAAGTCTGATAATTCTAACCAGTAACAAGTATCCTGGAGTTCCAATTCCACCCCTCCAGCTCTACTACTCACTCACAGTCCAGGAAACTTCATCTGATTGTCAGCAGCTTTCCTTGGCAGCCATCCCATAGTCCTGGCATCCCCTGGGTCTCCACTGCAACCCACAGTTCATCCTCATGGCTCCATAGAGTCTCCAAGCAGGCAATCAAACACACCTGCTTCATACTGCACATGGCCAAAAACCATGTTGCAAATCCAATGACCTTCTCTTCCTCCATTTGTTATGCTCCATAGTGCCAGGTAGGCTACCAAATTGTTAACCCAGGAGGGACAAAGCTGACTTTGAAGAGCAGGAAACCTCCTTCAGCAATCAGGCTCTCTTATTTCAAGAGTCCTCATTCTTCCTGCTGTCCCAATGCAGGTCACCTAGCCCAGTCTCAATAGTTGTAATCTCTCAAACTGTTGCAGCTGAACAAAGTTTCAGACCAAAGACTTTATTTCTGTGTCATCTCCTTCTGCTCACAGCAATCCATTTCTAAGCCAAGCAATTCTCCAAAATTTTCAGGACACAGGCAAGCAGAACGCAGCAAACCTCTCACACAAACTGCTTCTGGAACAGTACTGACAAAGTTTTTTCTCATTCTCATAAGCCAAACCTCACAGTTCTTACTGCATTCAGGTCTTTCAACTCTGACCAGAATGGTCCATCAGGCTGTACTTACAGCACTGCAAGGCATCTGTTAGGCCTAGGTTTCAAATTCATCCAAGTTCCTCCTGTAAATCAGTTCCAAAAGGCAAAATGCCACAGAATCAGGGTTCTAGCAGCTATGGCAGATCCCATACTCTGGTACAAAATCTGTTGCAGTCAGCTTTTCATTACTGCACAGGAAAGAAACTGATCAAAAGCACCTTGTGGAGGAATGGGTTTATTTTGGCTTACAGACTAGAGGGGAAGCTCCTTCATGGAAAGGAGAATGATGGTACGAGCAGAGGGGTGGACATCACCTCCTGGCAAGCCTCAGGTGGCAAACAGCATCAGGAGGGTGCACCAAACACTGGCAAGGGGAAATTTTTTTATAACTCCATAAAATTGCCCCCAACAACACAGCTCCATCAAGGTTCCAATACACAAACTGCCAACAGCTGGGGATTGAGCATTCAGAACACATATGTTTTGGGGGTCAACAGCATAAAATATATCTGTCTGATTATCTCTCAAATTTGAGTAAAAACTTTAAGTTGAGTCACAACTGTAAGTTTGTGGTAAACTCAACAACAGGGTAGATTTAAAAGTTTTCTGATATATGAAAGGGAGACTGACAAGAAAACAGACTCTCTGTTGTAAGATGTGCCCTGGCTTACTTGCCTGATCTAAAATGAAAATGAGTCATAGTCAACTAAAAATAAATTTTACACTACAGGTAAATAAAACTGAATTTTTAACAATGAAAACCTTGACTGGAAATTTTATGAAGTACTCAAGGAAAAAAAGGAGAAAAGAAGTCACTTAGAAACTAAAGAAGATTTCCACTATTCCTCAACTTTTGTTAAATAAGGAAATTCTTTAACACAATTAAATTTTATGACTTCTTAGAAAATAGCAAGCTGTTTCAAATTGAAAGAATAACAAAAAGGAAAGAATATTGTAATGAAATCAAATCACTCAAGAGTAGTCATGTCTTCCAGAGAAGGAAACAGAAGTTTTGCAGTGTTAATTCAGGCTAGTTGTGGCTGGACTTGCCTGTAATACCAGCAGCTGGGAGGGTGAGGCAGGTGGAATGAAGCCTACCTGGCATGTGTAGTGAGACTAAGGTTCAGTAAATATAGGAATACAAAAATGAAAGGGCAAATAAATGGCCAATAGCACTACTACCACACAGCTGTGACATTTATGAACTATGTAAACGCAATACATCTGTTATCATTACAGTTCAGTAATTCATCCCTATACTATCTTGTACTCTGATCATCCTGTACAGAAGCTTGAAGATGCAGGTTGAAGATTCCTTGCAGGTCGATGTCAATTCTGATGAAGATGGAAGAATAAAGCATTTCAAATTTTCAGCTGGGATAGAAAAAAAGTGTACAGAAAAGTGTTTACTATAATTCCTCAGAACTTTTATAAAAGTAAGATTCTGTTCATTCAGATGGCTCAAAAGACACGTGAGTGAATGGGTCAGCCTGCAAAGCTAAGAGGTGGCTGAGCAGGAAGAAGTAATTAACAGTGGTCAGGCTGTTGTGAGTCTGTGAACAATTATACTATGTTTTTTTTTTTTTCAAAAATCCCTAATGCACTTAACATTAAGGAATTATATGGCTTCCTTTTATCATATTTCTTTTTATAATTTGTTCAAAAGAGAGATACAAACAGGGAAATAGATAAAAGAGAGATACAGTAAAAACAGGAAAGAACGTAATGCCATAAAAGAGTCAAACAAGAGACCCAAGAGCCCAGTTACAAGAAGTGGACAATGTGGACTACTGGACCTTTCAACCACAACATCAGAATCATCAAAACTGAACCAAAACAAAACATGAAACACAGGAGCCACATCACAATACATATCAAGAAGTGACTGAAACAATTTGAGTTGAGGGGCTGGGGACTTAGCTCAGTCTGTAAGTGCTGGTCTCATAAGTATGAGGACCTGAGTTCAATCCCTACATAACATATCAGGTGCCTTGGCCTGTAATCCCTGCACTAGGGAGGCTGAGACTAGAGGATCCCTGGAGCTTATTAGCCAACCAGTCTAGCATAATTAGTAAGCTCCCAGCCAATGAGAGGCACTGCCTTATACCATATGGACAGATTTCCTGAGGAAAACACAAAGTTATTCTCTAAATTAAAAGAAAAAACAACAAATGCACTGCCATGGTTTGATCCAGGTGCCCCCCACAAACAAATAAATGTGTTCTGAGTGATGGATCACCAGGTGATGGCAGTTCAGGAATTAGAACCTCACTGGAGCTGTGTTGTTGGGGGTGGGCTTTTGGGGGTTATTGTAAACCAGATTCCCCTTGCCAGTATTTGGCACAATTTCCTGCCACTGTTTGCAGTGCTGTGGTGGAGGTGATGTCCACCCCTCTGCTCATGCCATCATTTGCCCTGCCAGGATGGAGTCTTCCCTCGAGTCAGTAAGCCAAATAAACCATTCCTCCACGAGCCGCTTTTGCTTGGGTTCTTTCTGATCAGCAACATGCACAGATTTGAGTGTAACCATCATCTTTTCAAGTATTTCAGCAATGTGGTTTAACTAGGTTAATGAGAAAGGGAAACAAAAAAATGGAAAGATGTTTTATTACTTCTAGACAAGTCCAAAGAATATGATTATGATGGTTCAAAAGGAGTTTAAAAACTCTATGATGGCATTAGTGGAACATTATAAGCAGTAAGACCAAGTAAGGCAAAGACAAGCAAAACTAAGTTCCCAGGAAACCTCAGGGAGAGTTGAGCACCTGGACAGACACATGGGGGTGGATAATGGCAAAAAGAAAACAGTACTATTCTTTCTTTTCACAAAATGCAAGTTTCAGTTTTGCAACAGTAATAAAATTTCTTCATCAAACCCATCCAATTTTTCCTTCCAAAATGAGTTTATTTTTGTCTAGTTATGAAAGTCAACAAAAATTAAAATTAAAATCTAATATGTAAGATCTTGTCTCAAAAACAAATAATTAAAATAAAGAATGATGGCCAGCTAAAATAAAGCTATTTCAGTAATTAAAAAAATAAAATGTAGAAAAGAATTAACCCAAAACCCAACTATTAGGATATAAGAGTCAAGGCTTTTTATCATGTTCAAGGTTATATTACATCTTAATGTCTGATTATATGATTCAACTATAATAGCATATATTTATAATACAGTAATACAATCACATATTGTGTTTCTATATCAGAGTTTCCTGATAGTTTTAAGTTACCTATCTGATCTCTTTAATATTATAGGTCAGTACTAGTATTTTACACATTTGTCTGCTATATTCATGCCATGTACAAACCATGCACTTAAACACATAGACTTTCAAACAGACTTATACTTACCACTCAGTTCCACTCCTGAAGAGATGCTAATTTATGTATGCACAGCAGTGCATCCAAGTGTCTTCAGGACAGCACTGAATATTAACTCCTGAAAAAATGAGTATTCCATTGGAAACACCAAAGCAACATATTGCTAACATTTTCACTTGCATTTTATAGACTGCTTTTAAATCTGAATACATTTGAATATTTCATTGGCCATATGAAATAATCTTTTATGTTGAAAATAAATTTTGGCTTTCTCTCAGAATGTATATGCTATGTTCATGATAGAACTTTTTATTTTTAATTTGGGGGTAGTCAAATTTTCTTTTTGAATTTCTGTCTTTGTAATATTCTGTGAAAATCCATTGACATGATAAGCCTTCCAAATTTTGAGTTAGGGCTTTTATCTTTTCTGTATTTAAATCTCTCTAGCATCTAAATCTGAAATTTATATTAAAATATGTCATGAAGTACTAAACTAACTCTTCATTTTACTGAAATAATTTAGTTTATTTTGGCAAGGTTGAATCTCAAGTAATCTGCCTTATTTAAGATGAATTAAAAAAAATCATCATCACCAGAAAATAAATGTCTATATTCCAGTTCTATATGACAGATTCCTACTGATACACTTATTTCACCTTTTTTTAATGTAGAATCCTGTTTTCTGAATAGGGCAAGGATCCCTACTCAGAGCCTGAGATATTTATACCTCTTTACTGGCCAGGGCACGTCCTTATTATTATGTAGAAATGTGCTTTAAAAAAAGAAGGCACACTTAGAGAGCTTGATGATCTCAATATAATTCACATCTAAAGAGATATTTGTAGATTTGAACTATGTAACCAACTTGTGTGTCAGAAATAAATAGGTCTCAATAAATGTACTTTAGGGCATCTAACCAAAGGAATATATTATACAAAAAAGGGAATATAATTCATTGTATGCTAGCCTTAACATTAAGCTCTGTTCATAGTCTCCTTGTCAGTATTCTTACTCCAATGTGACTTGATTATGATACTTCACATTGTATCTACGATGACCATATAAAGAAAGAATAAGTATTTCAATACTGTCATATCAATAACATTTTCCCCATAACTGTGAAATATGGGATGACTGCTTTTTACGATGTGAAACAAATTAAAATTTATATAATATATTTTAACATAGATTTTCCTCTAACTATATTTTTGCATCAGACAAGCTATAATTATAATTTTCCCTATGATGTGTCAAAGTACTCCATCTTTTCCCTGTTTTTTTTTTCTGTCCATCACTTTCTTAGTTCCTTGTTTCAGCTCATTTATTTCTTCTCACACAAAGCCTTTCATGGAAATTTTTGGATAGAAATGATATCTTTTCTAGATAATTCATAGATATCTCATTTTCCTTGTCATCCTCAGCATCTGCAGGAGATCTACTATGAAGGCATGCGCACCAGTAAATGAGAATTGAGACTGTCATGAAGAGAGCTTGCAGGAATGTGATCTCTTGTGTGGCATTCTGCAAAGCCAAGGCACAGTCATGATCTCTTTCAGCAATTGCACCTCCCTCCATGTCAGAATCCAACCAGAAAGTCCATACTAGACATTAAGTGCTGAAGATTCTTTGTTTAGACTTCCCAGCTTCTAAAGCTGTGAGGGAACAGATTTTGAGTTCTGTGTTTATAAACTATCTTTTCTGAGGTCTTCTTTATGTCACATGGGAAGTAAGACAGTAGGAAATACTGCTGGATTCATTCTGAAGATAATTATTTGTTTCATATGACTTTTTTTCTCCTGACTCTACAATCAGTCATTGTATACCAATCAATCAGAATTTAAACTTTAGTTATCTTAACATTTAGTGAGTGATATGAGCAGGTACACAAATAATTGTGTATATATAAATGGAATGTATAAATGGAGCTGTACTTAGCCTGGAATCTTCTTGAAGTCAAATGAGTTTTAAGTCTCAAAATGGAGGACTCATATATTCACATAGTTTCAAAGTTTCTCCTAGTTGAAGCAAGGTAAGAACTTAGTTACTATCCTAACATGAATTTATTCTCTGCAAGAATAAATACAAGAAAATCTTGTATTATGAAATCATCAAATCTTGGTCTTTCATGAAGATTCATTTCAAAATTTACTTCTTTTCTGAGGCCTTCCCATGTTCCTTACATATACTTATACAGTGTGCTAGAAAACTACTTCTGAAAACATTTTATTTACTTATGTGCAAGGAGACAGGGAGGAAGAGAGGAAATGTATGCACCAGAGACTCCAGCCACTGTAAACAAACTCCTGGTGCATGCATCACTTTCTGGATCAGGTTTTACATGGGTATTTGGGATTGAACCCAGGTCCTTAGGCTTTGCAAACAAACTCCTTAAACCCCAAGTCTTCTCTCCAGACCTAGAAAACCATTTTTAAGAACATAGAATATATTTAAGATAATTGTGCCTAACCAAGAAACTATAAATATCCCTTGCTTTATAAACTCTTCCCCTTAAAAGGAAGAAATGAATGGACATTTTATTTTCATTTAGTATGCATTCCTTCTTACTATCAAGAAACACATGTATGAATTTTCTTCTATTTTACTCTTAAGGAATTCTCTTCTAGGTATTGATAATCTTTGAAAATCTAATTGTTTATATAGTTTGTAGGTGTTGTCAGCTGGTAGCTTTATTATTCAGGGTAAAACTTACTCTCGAATCTAGTACTTACTCAGCCACATGTGATGGAGTTGTAACTTAGCAGAGGCATCAATGTCTCCAATGGTGACAACTTTGTATATCTTCTCTCACACACGTTCAAATTTGTGTGCCCATTCTGTCTGTAACCTGGCTCACTTCAGTTTGCAACTTTTCCTCATCCTAAAATCCCCATACTGTGCTATTTTCTCTGACTGGTACATTAACCACAATCACATGTTTTTTGTTTTTTTTTCTGTCATATTCATTCACTATTTCTACTTTCATGGTATTTCAGGATCAAGATGTTCAGCTGAAAAGTCAACAATGGTGAGTACACGTTGAATTCTCTTCTTGATGGCTTCATATTGAATCCCCTGAAGCACTTACACACTGAATACTGTGAATACCTGTTTGTCAGTCGGCACACCACATGCTCTAGGTTAGAGCATCTCTTAAATGGTCATGGCAGACACCATGCGGCACCTAACAAATATGCTTTAAAGTATACACAAGTGGCATATGTGATAGGATTAGCATTCCAAATATTCAAAGAGAACGAAATGAATTCAGCCGATTTTGAATATTTGACCCATGGTTCCTAATGAGCCATAACAACTGCATTCATAATTAATTATTAACATTTCATCAGTCATTGGTCCAGTACTAAGAGACATGAGTAATCGTGATTCAGTAAATGCCATAACATAATACTCCTCTGGTATGACATAAAGGCTTACAGAGGATATCATACCAAAAACGATTTTAAAATAGAACAATTTAAGTGTGGTATAGGCAGTCATGTGTTGTTAATTCTTTATCTGGCAAAATTAGATAAGTTGTTCTGTATAGCAAGCAATCAAATTTAAGCATTAGATGGTTTTTATGGAAACCCTTTTTAAAACACTGATACTAACAAGATTGATGCATTACTAGCTTCAAGGAATCACTAATTTACTTGCACTATGTCTGATAACTCTAAGCCTTACTGAGTTTCTGTATGCATCCCAAGTTAACTGACAGGAGATGCTAAATATGTGTTTCTGAATAAATGAAATTAATGAGTGAGTCAATAGAATGTTGATGAAAAAGGGGATTAAACATGACAGATGTTCAATAAGTGATTGAGGTTGTATTAATTTCTATGGATATGTTTACTTACACTAACGATAGATTTTTTTACCTTCTTTGTTGTAAGCATAATAACTTACCTCTGTATATTCCTGATATTCACACAACATTATTTCGGAAAATAAAGTTCAATTATCCCTCAAAAACTAACAAATGCTGATGTTAGTGTGCCCATTTCACAAATGACTCACCAGTGTTCATCTCCTTGCCCTTCATCATAGGCACAATATCCACTTGCCTCAAACAACTAAAATAGTCATATTTAACTATACGTAAATTGATATTTTGAAATGAATCACTGAAAACAGATACTATAAAAGTTGCCTACTTTGTGCTAAGAACTGTGAAAGGCAAACACTTCAAAGGTCAGTTCCAAACCAAAAGTCGTAACATTACCCACTCAAGGGACTCTAACAATCCTATATTCCAATATATGGATGTCAAAAAAAGTGTCAATTTTTCACTGTAATTTCAGATTTCCCTTTGTGTTATGATATGATAGGAGGAATCAGTTGTGCTCCTCGGATCTATTAATACTAGTTAAGATATTAAGTACTGCAGTAAGCATTTTTGCATACAGCACTTTAATTCTTTAAATGCCTTTTTTGTTTTCTTTGTTTCGTTCCACTTCAAGTTGACAAGGCCCAGGTCTAAAGAAGACATGGAATTTGCATAAGATCTCACAGCTAGTAATCGATAAAGCAAGTCTGAACTCAAGATTTCCCCAGAGTTAACACAATTAAGTGTCACAATATGCTGACTTGCTCTTTATCGTGCTGTCCTCTGTCACCTCCACTTCTGAGACAAATTCCTGATATTTATTTACTTGCTTCTTCTATAAACATGAAAATTATAATTGCTTGCAGGTTTCTTCCTTCTCATGTGTATTAGGTACATAGACTACTTTCTATTTTACTTTAAGTTAACTTATTTTTTAAATGTTGCTTATTTTCAAACAAAATCTCCCAGTGGAATTAATTAACTGATATTCTCTATCGCAATGCAATATGCAAAGTAATAAATGCCTTCCCAGATTAATAGCTGTAGCAAAACTCAGGTGGTTAATGAGTCTCCAAGCCTATTTACTGTGAGGAAATAGTGATTATTGTTCTTTTACAGTCTACCATATCATTAGGAGGATACACAAGGAAAATGTATTTTAGATGACCTGAAATTTTTGGAAATAACAATCCTTTGAAGTGTTCAATAAGATAGGGCACAGTATATCTCCCATAAATATATTGGTAGAATTATTTTTACATTTGGCAAGGTTTACTAAGATATTATAGTCTATCTTGATAAAATGAATATGTTTGAGAAAAGTTTGAATGAAGCACAGGAAATAAAAAATATTAGTTATTTTAATAATAAAGTCCTAGTCACTTATTTACAACTTCTATTTAATTTTTCGACAATGGTTCACAAAACTGTTCACCTTGCATAGATTAACTTCCAAAAAAAAAAAAAAACTAACTGCAAGAGACACTCAAATAAGTGACATCACCTGAGGAAAATAAAGAGTTGCCTAAAAGAAAAGCAAAAAAAAAAAAAAAAAAAAAGGATACATAAATAGGTTACAAATGGACTTATTATTATCTACACTAACCTAACTTGTTAAGAATAACCTATCCAAATTTGTATGTATCAAAGTTTTGTAAGTATGAATTTTAAAGCTTTTCCTGAACACTAGTAAAAAAACATTCATTGACACGATTATGTTAGGAATGCCAGGAATCTAATGACAGACTTGTAAGCTTGGTTAAGTTGGGATATAGAGGTCCACTTTTCTGTCTCTTTGTTTTACCTCATCTAGAAATGGGAAGAATTTTGGATCAATCTGCTAAAGTTGTTTCATTTTGTTTAGGTATGCCTTCTGTCATGACATTTGATGGGAAGCAGTGATTTTCTGATTTGAATATATTTCCTTATCATCTAGATCCTACTTTGTTAGAGTTAGATTTTAGTTATTGTTCCTTAATAACTTTCAGTATCCTACTTATTCCTTTTTGTTCAATTATGCTATTGTGACTATATATTCTCTTCTCTTTCCCTTGAAGGAAGTAAATATATATTTGTTGTACTGAGTTAAACACAATATGTGGACACATATGCACACCTTCCTTTCTTCCTTCCTTTCTTATTCAAGCTATACAAATTATTTTAAAAAATGAATGAAGCTAAATAGATGAATCATTACACAAATAAAGCACCCAGAGAATTTATGAAGTGAATAATATCAACTTTTCGTGTCTGAAACTTCATAATTTAAAATCATTGAATATATAGATTCTCTGGGCTTCAGGACATCATCCAAGAACATGTACTATTTTTTAATTAGCATAAGGTGAAAATATGTCAATACATGATCATCTTGTTAGCAATTTTTTACAAGAATTTTAAAGCAAAGCCTTCAGTTGGTATCTTGCCTGTGACCTCAGCAGCTCTGGTGTTTATTGTCCACTCATTTATCCATTCATCAGAGTCATTTAGCACTGACCAACGTTTCCAGCTCTGTGCTACAAGCTTGCAAAAAGCTATCAGCTGTCCTCAGAGCTCAGAGAGTTATGCTGTGGTACAGAAAGAAGATCAATGAATCGACCTCTGGGATAAGCTTCACTGGCTGTGCACACAAGTTGTGGGAACTCAGAGGAGGGTGCTGGGATCAGACTTAGAGTTAGAAATGTTCTCCAGAGGGAGTGAAATTCTACTGGAGTTCTGACCTGTAGGGCATGAGCAGTTTGCCTGATATCAGTCTGTAGTGTTTACTAAAAAAAATATTGTACAAGAGAATCTATGAAAAAATTACACATTTTTTTCAGAGAAATATCAAGCATATATTTATCACATTTAGCTACACTGAAAGAAGACCATGTGGATTGCAGGAATGGCACAGTTGAATCAATAGCATTATTCTCCTTAAGAAAGTAACAGGCGCATTATATTCAACGCCATATTAGATGTGATGATATACAGAATTCTCCTGTTCTGCTGATACTGCTTGCCCACTGTTTCTCAGCAGAACAAGCACTGATTATAAAAGTTGCATTGCTCACTAGCCTCATTATCATTGGGATTGGAAATTGCCTCATGTTTTCTGATTATTCCATCAACCTTCAAGAAATAGCTGTAGCTCACTCAAGCTTTTCCTAGGCAGTTAAATAAAATGTTCAGAAATTTATCTCTTTACAGTGTCTTTTTTTAGAAAAAAATTATATTGTCAACTTAAATCTCATAAGAGAAATAATTTTAAATCTTGTCCCACACAAAAAATAAGTATTGGTAATAGTGGATTTGTTAATTATCTTAATGTGGTATTCCTCGATGGATCTGCAATGCTAAAACTACTGGATCTGCGATGAGGACTATTTACTGAAGAAATACACTCTTATGCCCCTATAATTTTATTGCCAATCAGTATTTTATACCCTTTAATTGGGTGACATTAAATTAGGCATCTTCATGAAAATTCAGGAAGTAAAATAAACTATTCCAAAATAATCTACTGTAAATATGTTCATCACTAGGCATCTCAACTGTATTTGAAACAAAATATTACATAGTGAAGAGTTTTTACAGCCTGAAAAACTTCATTCAGTATAAATAAATATGAATGTTTTAAATTTTTCTTCTGTTATTTTTACTTACAATTTCTTTATTCTTAGTTTAACACTAGAATCTAGCCTTGATGTACTGTACTGATTCTTGACTAGGTTCTCTAAGATTACCTTAAGAGCACAAAACTTGAAATAAGAATGTCATTTTAAATATTTAGTATGCATTTTTATATATTCTACAAAACCAAACACTTTGAGATTTGCTTACAAAATTGCTTTTAGTATGTATTTGTTAGATTTTTTGGAAATCATAATTCTTTTCTAATCAAAATATTAAATGACAAAGTAGTTCCAAAAGACTAAACTTACACGGTAAATTAAAATACAGCATGTGCTTGTCTCCTAAGATTATCTATGATAAAGCAAGGACACGCTACATGGATAGCAGTTCTGAAAAAGCTTATCTCTTGCAGAAGAGACTGCATCAGAATGACAATCTGCACAAGCTCACGGGCCAAGCGCCAATCAGGGAGAAACACCATGTACAGGAGCTCAAGGGCTAAGCTGGGCTCAGTGCAAAGCAGCCTTTGTTGAAAGGAGTTCCAAGACATCACACCTGCTGTGGTATCATCACAGAAGTTGACATATATTAGCAGAATATAGGCATGAATTAGTTCCAAGTTCATCTCAATAATACACAAGGGTGGGGTAAGGGATGGGGTAGGAGAATGGCTTAAGCATGAGGCTAAACCATATTAGGTTCAAAAACATAAAATCCTCACGAGCATACTGTAACATATTGAGCAAGTAGTAGGTGTCGATTGGCAAGAGGGATCATGAGTGGTAGGGGAGAGAGTCTAAGCCTGTGAATAAGTGGATCAGTCTGACAACCCCTGGTTCCAACCACTGGTTCCTTCCCTCACTGAGCTGTTGACCAAAGCAACTCATGAGATTCCAACAACAAGACAGAACTCTGTCAAAGCTTTTGAGTGCCCTCCCCAGGCCTGAGGCAAAACCCTGTTGCTGAAGAAACGACAGAATGTCATAGACCAGCAACAAGAGACCCCTTCGAGGTCCAGAACAGTATCTAGCCCCCAGAAGGCAGTTAATGTAGTGCTGGAAGGCACTGCACAAGATGCCAGGGGAAGCTGATCAATTACAGCTGGAGCAAACAGAGACCACTGACATGAAACACAATCTGCAGCCATGAGTAGGCTGACCACACCTCCTATTGGGAAAGAACAGGGAACCAAGAAAGGAGCACTTGTGCAATGGGGGAGCCTGGGCCTGGGGGAGACAATCAACAGCTTTCAAATTTGGCCAAATTTTCCACTTAGTGAAGGGGAACCCTTGTCTGGAACTTGGGATGCAGGGCGATAGGCACCGGATCACATACTCTTGGGCTCCCAAGACAAGATGCACTATGGGAGCTATTGACGGGGAGGCTACAAAAAAATAGAATGTAGATATTCCAGAATTGTGTATATTTGTTAACCTACACTTATCTCACTCTCCAATGGAGATTGTGTTTGTATTTTTTTTAATATATATTTATTGTCCATAATGAGTTACATTATTTGTGTTTGTATTTTTCAGGATGCAGCTAGAGAGCTGGTGCCCATCTAATCCTACCAACCGACTGTAGGCTGATAGCTGAGATCCTGGCAAGAGGGGATCCACCACAGTCATATCATGGAGGATCCATATGGAACCCCACAGAGAGTGACGGGATGAACAATGGGACCCACAGCCACAGCCATTCAATCAACACAGGATAAGCCAGTGAGACAGAAACCAATGATTTTTGACACAAAGACCCCTAAACTCACAACATTAAAGCAGCCTTAATACTCATCCACCACGACTCAGGGAACTGAGCAGAAAAGGGGCCAGAAAGATTGTGAGAGCCGTGGTGGGGGAGACTATCCTGAGGCATGGCACCCCTCAGTGGCAACATATTACGGCCAGGAGAACCTGGCTGAATACTAGGCTATCCATGGTACCCTGTCACAAGGACTCATCCAGATGACCCCCATGGAGGAGGATATCCAGCTGATTGGGGAAGGGGAAGGGAGTATCGGGGAGTTGGGGATAACAACTCATTGTTTTCCCACTAAATAATGTGCACTTGCAGTGACATGGCCCTAAATCCATTTAAACATCAGCCTTAATCTGTGACTAATTTAGTCAAATTAGTACAATATGAAATAGCTCTTCAATTTCAAAGAAACAAATTTGTCAAAATTCAAAGACAGAACTTTTCATTCCTGCTGACACCCCCACAGGAAAGGTATCTCCTTCCACTTCTGTAGTGAAGTTATTCAGCCCTCTGTATCCATCCAGATTGAACCAAATGCACACCAAAAAATACTATCCTTCCATAGTTAAAGCTGCTTGCTGATATAAAATATACTTAGGTCTTTATTGAATCTACAAAAATACTCTGGGGAATACTCAAAAAAATCACAATTCATTGCATTGCATGGAAATTGCATTGTGTGGTGAATTGAATGAGCTTCCACCATAGGCTCGTGTGTTTTGAATACTTAATTCTCAGTTGATAGAAATGTGTGAAAGCCTTGGTGACTTTTGAAGGTGGAGCCTTGTTGGAGGTGTGTCCCTGGGTTCAGACCTTGGGATTTTATAGTCCAGACTCCTTACTTGTTTCAGCTAGATCATTATTAGTACTTCTTCCCTATTGACATGTGATAATGAGAGAAAGAATCTGGTTCCTGCCATGCTTTCCTTACCACAATGAGACTTCCTTCAAAACTATAATTCCAAATGAATTATCTTTCTATGAGTTTTGGGGGGTTAGGACTTTTTTCCCAGCAAGAAGAAGGTAACATCTACTCATTCTATTACTAATCCTATCTAGTCTCATGTGATTTAAAGAATATGGCTGAATATGTGTATGCCATTTTACCTAGGAAACTTCAGCATCTTAGATTCTGTTATCAATGGAGTTCCTGGGGCCCATCCCCAAAGGAAAATTGTACAACACAGTCTACAGGAAAGTAAGGAGAAAAAGAAGCATGCCTTATGCCAAGTAAGATTAAATGTGTGTCATGGTTTGCTGAAGCAACTGTTTCCTCTTGGACTATAAAATCTGATTTATATTTTTTGGACAAGTAGCTGGCCATCATTTGTCCTTAGAAATGAGTACAGAGATGAAAATTATGTCCTAATGTTTATTCTATGTCTCTGTAAATAGATTATTAGCATTGCCTGTCTTATTCATGCACTACTTCAATAGAATCACCTTTTTAAACTGCTCTTTTAAATAACTCTTTAATCTGTTTTCTTTGTGTACTTTGGAGATAAATTAATGTGGGTTATGTGACCAAGAAATCACAGAACTCAAACAAACCTTCTGCTAATTAAATAAAATATTGGCTTGCTCATGAGTAAAGATCAACAAAAGTCAATGAAATAAATCAGCAGGAGGAAGAAATGAATTACAAACCAAAAAATGAAGATGTAAATTGCAAAAGAGATACATTAAGAAATGTGGCCAATGATATGTTTTATAAATAGTTAAAATTCAAACTTAGCCATGAATTATTAATATATTCCCCTTAAGTAATAGTGTTAATGAAAATAATTGACATAGTTCATAATAGTGAAAGTGTAAACAATTATCAATATCAACAAAATGAATCTATTTCGGTGCTGAGGCCCATTTCAAAAAATGTTTTATTGTTCAAATGGGAATGCTGGTTTTTGCATTTTACATGTCCAGCATCATTATGAAATACACATTAGCTCAAATGCTATAGTTTTCTAGCAGCTTTTGTAATACTAAAACATATATGATATTTTACTTATGTATGGAACATTTTGAATCCACATCAGATAAAACAATGATTTTTTAAATTCTTATGGACTACTAAGCATTCCCTCTCTTCCTGGAATCAATCATGGAATGTTATAACAAAATCCTAGACAAAGGAAAATATTGCACACAAATAGAAAAGCCAAAATATCATATTTAGTATACAAAAATTACTCTTTTTTTGGTACAGACATGTTTAAGTGTTAATTCTCATTTTCTGTCTCCAAAAGACCCAACATAAATGCTGATTTGACATATAGTTTACTACTACCTGTACCAGCAATGAAATACACAGTCTAACAAAAATGTCTCAAATCATTCTTTGGTTTCAAGTATTTTTTGTCAATCGAATTTATGAGGCCAGGGTTCCAACTATTGAGCTATATCCCCAAAATTCATTATGGAATGTAAATGGTCTCATGGCCAATATGACAAGTACTATTAAGTAAAATGTCATCAAGTTTAATGCATAGCTAAAATGGCAACATAGATTACTATTGGAAAAAATTGAAATACTTAGGTTAAGAAGGCATTCAGAAATTATGAGATTTGATCACAACATATAAAAAGACATACAAATATAATATTTTCTTTAATTTATGTGAAGTACATAGAGAATAAAGAACTCTTACCAAGTTGGCATAAATCCACTTAATTTTCATTAATTTAGGTCAAAAACTATACCCACATTTCTGTTTATTTCTTCTGTTTATTTTCTTTTGTTTGTTTGTTTGTATGTGGATAAATATGTTTCTGGCATACATATTTGGATATATTTGGTATGTCAGCACATGTGTGTAGGTGTACATTCATGTGTGTACATGTGTACACATTCTCAGGTATAACATCCTTTTCTTTTAGATACAGGAATGTCTCATTGTTCTGGAGTTGACCAGGTAGTTTAGCTGTGCTAGTCACCTAGCTCCAAGGATTCTCCTGTCTCCAAGTTCCCACTCTTGGGAATACAGGTGTGCACCATCACACCAGAAGTCAAGTCAGGTACAGAAGGCAGGCTGTTTACCACTGTGCTGTGTCCACGTTTCTCATTCCCATGTTACAAATATTTATTTCATGTATACAAAATAGAAATTCCTTTAACCTAAGTTATCAGTTTACGTGATTCAAAATGGTCTTGCATGTGGTCACATTACCTGGCGTTACCTGTCACATCCAAGAGAAAAACCTACTATATGACTTAATTAAAAATATTCTGTAAATAACTGGCCTAGAGCAAGAGACATGGGTTTCAGAAATTGAATATAATGCACCATATCCTTGGCAAAAAAATCTGCTAATGAAAAAAAATTAAATTATAGTCAGGTGTGGTAGTGCATGCCTTTAATCCCAGCACTTGAGAGGCAGAGATAGGGAAGTCACTGTGAGTTCCATGCTGCCTGAAACTACAGAGTTCCAGGTCAGCCTGGGCTAAAGTGAGATCCTACTTGATGAAATAAATTATAATATTAATGATGTAAAAGTAAAAACATGAAAACTTCAACATTAACTTTATTATATTCCATTTAACATTTTATTTATTCAGTTTCTAACAATGTATGTGACCTGTCCACATTTAACTTATAAAAATTATTTTTACAATAATAAGGAATATTATGGAAAGTCACACTATTAATATTGACAATGATGTATGCTATTCCCTATGTTTGTGTCAATTTTGAACATTTGAATACAAATTTTTAAAATAAAACAGAAATGCTAATATGTAAATAATCCTCACAGTATAAATATATAAAATGTCAATACTCCTTAAGTGTAATTAATGTAAATGTGTGAAATTAATTTGGAGATTGATTTTAAACATGAGAAGTATTGGTTGAGGGTATAGTTCCGTTTGTAGAGGGCTTGCCTAGTATACATGAGATCCTAGATCTGATCTCCAGCACTGCAAATAAATAAATAAATAAATAAATAAATAAATAACTGGATGGTTGGCTTCCTAAAAATGACAAATGTAGGGGTGAAAAGGGCTGACTTTTAATACATTTGATTAGTTTTATAATTGGTCTTATCTTGGACAAAACCCACATACAAACACAAATTTCCTTATGAGAAGAAAAGTAATCGAGGTATTCCAAAGGAAAGAAAACTTGAGAAAATGAGGATGTTTTTTATATAGAATATGATACACATTTTCAAAATTATAATTAATTAGAAAATGAAACAACCTTTTTATTATATGTAAAATAGCTATTTACACACTGTAGATCAATGATATATTTGTGCCCTGAAAGTAATCTAGAAAGTTACAAAAAGTACTGATAGCTCCTTGTGGTAGACAGCTCATGCTACAGGGATAAACCTTCAAACCAGGCACCATTTGAGAGAGGAAGAAGGGATTTATTAGACGGTTACAGATCCACACACAGAGAGAAAAACTACCATCATCATCTCCAAAATCAAGTATACTCAGTCAGCCAAACCACAGGAACTCTAGGAGACATTCAGACTCCAAATCCACCCCCAGAAACACCTTAGGGCTGGACCCTAAAAACCACCAACAATACACCTCCTTTAGCCAGACAGCTGGGAGACAAGCTTTACCAAACCTCTGAATATTTGGGGGGACATCCATTCAAACTGCTACACTCCTGTTGTGAAAGGAAAGCTTCCAGTAGTTTTGAAATAATGTAATTTTAAAAATTTGTATTGTTCAGACAATTTATGTAAACAGGGACATTCTCGTATTATTTAGTTACTAATAAACATTCCTTCATGATGCATATCTTCTTCTCATGAAATGCTTTACAATGAAATCTGCCAAGGAAACACCTTTCAAAGCATACAAAGTTATTCAAAAAACATGTTCAAGAATGGTCTATCAAGTTCAAATCCATAAATTCAGAGTAATTCAGTGAAATATTTAAAACACCAGTTTTGGGCTGGAGAGGTGATTTAGCACTTAACATGGTCGCCTGCAAAACTTAAATATGCAAGTTTGATTCCACAGTGCCCACTTAAAGCCAGATGCACAAAGTGGCACATGAATCTGGAGTTTGCAGTGGCTAGAGGCTGACTCACAAATTCTGTCTGTCTCTCTTCTATCTCTTTCTGCTTGCAAATAAATAAACATTTTGAAAAGGCTTACTTTTAAAATTTTTGTTTAATTTTATTTTTAAAATAAATAGATATTAAAAATTGTCTTACTTTTAAATTTTTGTTTTAATTTTATTTTTAAAAAATCACATATGCATTTAATGTATTTTGATCCTATTCATTCAAAACCCTCTTATAACTCTATCCCTCACACTAAACCCCTTTTCCTTTTAAATTGATTCCCTCCTACTTTTATGTCTTTTTTCTTTTTGTTTCTTTCTATTGTTTGGGGGGGAGGCTTACCCATTGAGTTAAATTGGGGTTTCTTATATGAGAGTGTGGATAGGGTGTTATTCAATCTCATATGGGCAAACAAATGGCTGCATCACTGAAGAAAAGGAATCATTGTCTCCAGTATCCACCAACTGTCAATAGCTAGTCTGGAAGGACTGTAGAAGCATGAACCCCTCCTCCATTCACAAGGGAATACTGACATCTCCATCTTGCTCAGGAAACAACAGCTGCTATGAGTCCTTTTTTTTAGGATATATTTATATCTCCTTTATCTTTATTAATATATTCTTTCTTTTAATTTAATATTTTTTATTTATTCATTTTCAAGCAGAGAGAGAGAGAGAAAGAGAGAGAGAGAGAGAGAGAGAGAGAGAGAGAGAGAGAGAGAGAGAGAGAGAGAGAGAGAGCCACCAGGGTGCCACCTTTTGGGTCTGGCTTATGTGGGTTCTGGGGAATTGAACCTGGGCCTTAGGCACCGGAGGCAAGTGCCTTAACCGCTGAGCCATCAATCACAGCTGGTATGAGTTCTTGAGTGAAATGCCCTGTTGTATCAAGAAGAGCACTCCTCCCCAATACTCTTGCTCTTACATTGCTCTTACATTCTTTCTATCTTGCCTTCCATGTTGTCAACTGAGCATTGGAAGGCTTGGTGAAAGTGCTGAGAATACCTAACTCTTCTGTGTTCAACCCTGAATAGTGTTGTTTTCAATGGGATGATTTCTATAAGCATAAATCTCATATTTGCTTCACCTTATTCAAGCTGGGCAAACCCCAAGGAAAGCTCCAGCTTTTGATACCTAAACCTAGTTTCCTGAAATCTGAGACTACTTCATCAAAACTGGGCTGATGTAACAGCTTCTTTGTCTTCATAAGTCAATTTTTGTCATGGGTTAAGCCTCAGATTCATTACATGTTGATTTTGCACTAATGATTACATGCCTCTGAGATTGATTATTTTTACTAAAAGTAGAAAAACACATCTTCCCAGAACATGGATAAGATATAAGGGCCATTTCAGCAAATGGAAACAGTTGTTACTCAATAATTTCATACATGTATATGTTTTTGATCATATCCTCATTACTAGAACACTCTTATCTCAATATCACAACTCTTTCTTCTTCCCAGATAATTTCCTGCTTGCTCTCATTTCTTTTTAGTGATCATCTGAGATAAGTTATCATTGCTTGCATGAACTTGGGTGAAGGAAAGTTATTTATTAAAGCACAGGCAATTTATCAGTAACTATACCACTGAAAAACCATGACTCCCCACCCCCAGCAACCCTTAACTGCCATGAGCAAAGCTGTGGGAAAAGAGGTTTACTTCTTTAATTCAAAACATAAAGAAGTAAAAGATGCTACTATCATAAATCAATATGTAGTATAATAGCTCATGTTAAAATATGCATAATTCAAGATAATTACATTTCCATTTATTTGTCAGAAAATACCATGAAATTCACAAAAATGCTGTGCACAAAACATATCATCAGGATTATTAACATCTGGATAATAAATCCTCATGTAAATGAAAATTTCATCTTCAACTTCATTTATATCCACAGGAGGATTCCAAAAGGCAGAGTTTACAAGGGAATACAAAATGAAATAAAACTGCCTAAGTAGCTACCCTGTATTTTCTATTGTGAGATTACAAACTTTCATCCATAAACTTTGATTTCCTTATTGACTATAGAATCGTGACAGGAGATATAATGTATGTAATGTGCTTAGACACTTACTTGTTAGATAAATACTAAGTGTTCAACAATATTTAATTATATTATTAATAATTTTACATTGCTGATATATTCTCCCCTAGGAAGATTTTCCCGCTGCATGCATTTCCTCTTCTAGAGTTCTGATTATATTCTCCTATGGTTGTAATTCAGTAAAACATTTACACACAGACAGTCATATGAAGTCATAACACATCCTGGTGTCTGCCAACAAAGCAGTTTCCTGAATTCCATGGAACTCACCACCATTCATCACTATGTAATTTTGGATCAAGGTACAGGCAGTTAGTGGATTAACCTAGAAAACATCATCAAACATGGAACAGAGAGTTGTTTATTGCTTAGAGTGGGGAAAATATGCATGTTAATCATTGACATTGTAATCTAATCACAAAATGATAAAAAAAGAGAACGAAGCAAGATCTAAGGGCTGGGTCTAATTACATTACTATTCAGCAGCTTGATGGGAAAGATGGGAAAGTTTCTCCAGTCATTTATATAACCAAACATTCAATAGAACATTCTAGGCCCTTGTCCAAGTTGTGACTGGAAAGCAAGTAGTTGTGCATTTCAAATCAAGACCTGTTGTTGAGAGTGAACTGAAGGTCTCTGGGAGCTCTAATTGCATCTCTAATTCCTATGATCTTTAGGTAACAGCCACTCTGAAGAGGGGGCGTTGATGATGTAGTATCTTATGCAGGAAAGAGGTCAAGTGCACAGTCAGATATATTTTCAAATTTCTGCTCTGCCATTTACTAAATGATATAACTGACCTACATTTCCAGTCGCATTATCAAAAAAAAAAAAGTGGGACTCAAGACATTAGCCTTTCAGAGATTATGTAAATACAACAGGCAATGATCACAAATGACCTATACACGGCTAGTATTCACTGAATTAGTGCTATTTTTACGGTGGCATTCATGAATTCATGAAAAATAGGTAACCAGAATTTAAACACTGTAGAAATCAATATTGCTACTTTATACAGTTAGATAAACAATGTAGGGTTATTCAAAAGATTTGAGAATCAGAACAGAGCACACACTAGGCACACAAAACTTCTATCATGATGTTGAAGCTTATGGTACAAATGTATGAGGATGCACATCAGTTGACCATAAAAGTATAACATCATGGAGCCTCATGGTAACCTTGTTTGTGAAAACAAATGCAATATGAAATATTTAGTAATCTGTAGACTTTCAGTGGCTCATAGGCTGTAAGCATGGATTTTGTAATGAAGCAAACTATCATATTAAGAGCTTTCTTTAATTTTCTGCACTGTTAGAGGGAATGATCTAGAACAGCAGGTGACCTCAATTTGGACCATCAAATTCATATATATATATATATATATATATATATATATATATATATATATATATATATATATAATTTTTACACCACAATAATTTTTTTATTCTTTAAGATCAATGAAATGCTGTTTTCTGAATGAGTCACTAACTGATAAAGAGAAACTTTCTTGATTTAGACTAAAACAACTGCATCCTAGGGTGACATAAGGATGTGGCTTCTTTCAGTAGGCCTAGAAGGCAGTTCAGTATTATAGTATCTGCTTAGCATTTAAAGGGGTTTGGATTTAATCATCTTAAACAAAAGAAAAGATTCCACTCAAGTTTGTGAAATCTTTAATGTATTGAATATCATTCATTAAAAACATTCAAAATATGATATTTGCTGTCAACAAATGAGGAGCAATGTGAGTTGAGAAATACAACAAAGAAATAAATCCTACAAATAACAGTAAATTACTCTTCAGAAATTATAGTTATATTGGAACACAGGATCAGTTACATTCTCATTGTTTGGACAAAACTCAGGACTAGACAGAGTTTATAGCAGGGAAAAGTTTATTTGAACTTAGAGCTGCAAGGGAAGGTTTCATCATGGCAGAGAAAGGCTGGCACAGGCAGGAAGCTGCCACATGTCCACCTGTATCAGCCATGGTGGGAGTAGATAATGAGTTTAGCTAATCCTGTAACTGGGTCTGGATTCTAATACCCCATGGCCCACCTGCATTCATATGCCTACTACAGCAAGGCTCCACCTCCAAAAGGTTCCACCAACAAGGGATCAAGTATAGGGCTTAATCATAAACATGGGGATATGGAGGACACTTGAAATTCAAATCGCTACACACACTCACTTGAGTGGTTGAGATGAAGCGGTGAAGGACAGAGTATGAATCTGGTTCATATTCCAGGTGTATCTGTTGGAGCCACAGCAATGCTTTGCATCTGACAGTGAATTGAGACACCTCAATAATTTATAGTTACACGATGTTTTCCAGACTCTGTAGCATCATGCATCAGGCTTCAGGAAATTTTGCTGACTAATCCAGGTATAGGAGGTTCAAAGAACACCAAATAGGATCAGAGAAGAGACAATCCACATTACATAATAATCAAAACACTACGCACAGGAAACAAGGAGAGAACACTGGAAGATGTAAAAGAAAGAACTGCTCAATACATACAGGGGTTAGCCCATTAGAATTACCTCAGACTGTACAGTGGACTCTTTTAATGCCAGAAGACCTACCTGTAAGATAATATTCCAAAAGTTACATGATCATGGTTACCAACCCCAACTAATTCTCCCAACAAAATTAGCCCTCATAATGGAAGGGGAAAGGAAAACCTTTCACAATATAAACTAGCTAAATGGTTACATGAGCAAGCCAGACCTAAAGATAATAATCCACAGGCAGGAGATAAAACAATAAGCACACGAGGAGAGAAAAAGAAACAATCAAATTTAGAATGGACATAAAACTATGCAAAGACTGAGAAAACACCAAACTCCACAAAACATTCAACATGTCAGGGATTAACTCACCCCTCACAGTAATATCTCTGAATGCTCAGGGCCCCAACTCTGCAATCAAAAGATACAGGTTAACAGGCTGGACCCATCCATTTGCTATCTCAAGGAAGCCCACCTTACAATTAAAGATAAACACCACCTAAGGGTGAAAAGATGGAAAAGATATTACAAGCAAATGGAAAGAAGAAACAAGCAGGAGTGGCTATACTGATTTCAGACAAAATAGACTTTAAACTTAAAGTAATCAAGAGATAAGGCCACCTCATGCATTAAAGGAACAATACAATAAGAGGATACTGCAATCATAAAAGTACATGCCACAAACAGAGGGGCACCTAATTTTATAAAGCAGAATTTACTAGACAATAAAACAGATATAAATCCCAATACAATAATAGTAGGAGAGTTTAATGCCCCACTATCATCAACAGACAGATCCTCAAAATAGAATATAAATAGAGAAAACATGGAACTAAACAACATCATAAGTCAAATGGATTTAACAAACATCTACAGAATATTCAACCATAATTCTACCAAATATACATTCTTCTCAGCAGCTCATGGAACTTTTTTTCTAAAATGTACCATATATTAGGGCATAAAGCAGTCTCCCCAAATTTAGAAAAATTAACATAGTCCCCTGGAGTATATCAAACCACAAAGCATTAAAGCTAGAAATCAATAACACTAACAACAGAATCACAGCAACTCCTGGAGATGAACAACTCACTATTGAGTTATAGAAGTCAGCAAGGAAATCCATAAATTTATCAAACTTAATGACAATAAAAATAAAACCTACCAAAATTTATGGAATACAATGAAGGTAGTGTTAAGAGGGAAGTTTACTGCACTCAATGCTACATTACAAAAACAGAAAGATCTAAAATAATTTAAGCATCTATTTGAAGGCACTGAACAAACAATAGTCAAAGCCCAGAAGTATAAAACAGAAAGAAATTATCAAGTTTAAAGCAGAATTCAACAAATGGGAAATAAAGAAAACAATTTTTAAAAATTACTGAAGCAAAAAGCTGGTTCTTCAAAAATAAACAAACAAACAAACAAACAAACAAACAAACAAGGTTGATGAACCATTGGCCAAACTGATCAATATATATAAAAAAAAGGAAAACCTACCATTCGTGCATCCTGGGCTTATACCCCAAGAAATCCACTCTTTACTACAGAGATACTTGCTCAGTTATGTTTGTTGCAGCTGTATACACAATAGCTAAGATCTGGAGTCAGCCTAGATGCCCATCAAGTAATGAATAAAGACATAGTAAATCTACACAATGGAATACTACATGGTGGTAAGAAATTCTCAGGAAAATGAATGTGATTATAAAAAATATATATCATTCTAAGAAAGGTCATACAGACAAAGGAAGACAAATGCCACATGTACTCTCTCACATAAGGTTCCTGACTAGGATCAAGTGGAGATGGGTGCAAATGGTAGTTAACACTAGGAATATGTCCATAAAATCCAGGAAAGGGAAGAAACAGGGTGGGAATAGAGGAAGGGTTTACCAATGGGTTGAGGAAAAATCAAAATGTCAGGGTGGGAAGGTGATTACACACAAAAATTAAAACAGCATTAAGAATCAGTTCCATGGAAACCCTCGCTCTGACTAGCATTTTACAAGATATAATTACCGGAAAAAAAAATGGAGAGGATACAAGCTGGGCAAAAGATGAAAAAAAACTTAACCTTCTAGCTATGGACTTCAGCTGGTAAATCCAAGGCCCATAAGTGGGTTACCCCCCCCCCCACACACACACACATGATGAGCTGTTGGCTAGGAAGACCCATGAGGTCCAAAAAATAACATAGGCCATTGCCAAAACACTTGATTACCTGCCAGAACTTAAAGGTAAGACCCAACTGTTGGAGACACAGCTGTCTGTGTTCATGGGATATCGAAATTCCATGATGGTACCTAAAGGGAAACTAGCTCCCTCTCTGCTAGCCCTCATATTGCTGGAGAACCATATTGGAACTGCCAGAGAACAATGGTCACCAAAAGCATGGATAAGCAGGGGACCCTACATACTAGGAAATCAACCAGCAAGATGTACACACTTGTGCAATAGTGCATATCGTCTCTATGGGACCACCTGTTCTCTGATTGGACTGGAGTCTTGCTGAGTGAGAAGGAACTCCTATCTAGCATTAGAAACCAAGGAAGGATCCCATGGAAAGGGAAGAGTGAGGTAGCACAGAAAAAAATCTCCCAAACACCTTTGCATACCCTCTTTAACTCAAATAGCTCCCATTGGTGAGTCTGTTTTATTTTACAAATGGCAGAGGAATAGGAAGAGAACCTATATCCACCAATAAGATAATAAGTTAGCCGACTGCCCACCATGAGACTTTCCACCTCTAATACATCTACCAGAGCCCAGGAGAAATAGCACAGGAAGCAACATCATGAATACTGCTCTTACTGCTAACCTGACAACCAACCTCAGGGTGATCATGAAAAAACACTTAGAAGAATCAAACCTATACAAGCAGAAATCCAGAGGCTACAAAGAATACAATAAAACAGACTGCCCACAGGCCTGCCATAATGGCTCAGTGAACTTTGAGGAAGAGGAGACAGAAAGATTGTAAGAGCCATAGCTTGAATAGGAACACCATGAAGCATGGTTCCTGGCTATCCCATAGGAAATGATTGAGGCCTTCATAATCCCATAGTGACTGCCCTAAAACCACTGAAGAGGACCCCCAGCTTAACAAGACTAAGAGTGAGAGGATAATAGTGTATAACCTGTTGTAATATATTTAAAAAAAAATTAAGTCATGCTGCATTTGTCTTTGTGTGCCGGCCTTATTGTAATGTCCTTCAGATTCATACACATTGTCACACCTAATAGGATTTACACTTTATTTGTTAGAATAATGTGTATGTGTATGTGTGTATGTGTGCGTGTGCGTGTGCATGTGTGTGTGTGTGTTGCCATTCACTCATTCACACTCCCTTTACCTATTCATCCATCCACATCTTGGATATTTCCATAATACTTCAGTAGAAGTGTAAATGCATGTCTCCTCAAAAACTGATTTGATTTCCTTTGTATTTATACCCAGAAGTGAGATTGCAGGATCATATGATTGTACTATTTCCTGAGGATGCCACATTTTATTTCCCATAATAGCCGAATCAACTTACATTCCACCAACAGCAGGCAGGGCTACTTTTATCTCCACATACTCAGTATCTGCTATTTTGAGGGTGCTGACTTATTTATTTTTTACTGAACAACCAACATCCTTACAAGTGTAAATTGATATCTTGTGATTGTTTTGAGCCTCAATGATTACCAAGAATGAGCATTTGTTCATATATTTTTGACCATTTTGTCTTCCTATATTTTTGTTCATTTGTCTATCTTGTTTTGAGAAATGACCATTTGGAGATAGAGGATTTCTTCATGATAATCTTTTCCTCAACTTTCTTTCAGCTACAGAACCTTACAACTTCATCACTTTTTCCCCTTCCTATTACTCACTATTTTCAGTCTTGTTCATGGTTCAGCACTGTTAATTATTTCATACATTTTTATTTATTTTCAATGGATTTCATTTTTACTTCAACTATTAAAAATCTACCTAGCCATGCACACACCAAATACTCTACTTATTAATACCTTAAACTCTTAAATTAAAAAAACTGCATTCATATAATTCCCTAATTAGATTTACTTTAATATTAATTCAGTATCTAATCATATTTTCTCACTGAACTGTTTTTCCAGTGTCTCATGTATATAGACTTGATGAAGTAATTACATTTTCAAACAAGAAAAGTAGCCTTTTAAAATGGATACTTCTTACTAACTGGGTAACAAACACTTCAGCTACTCCGGTTGCTTTTAGTCCCACAAGAGGGCCACAACAATCTCTGAGATCACAAACATAGGAAAAAATGAACACACACTCACATAGCTCTTGGACACTGTCTTAAGCAGAGCTCCTGCAATATTTACAAAAGCCTATACTAATCTTTTCCACTAGCATTGCTCATGGTTCTTAGAATAGTTGATAATCCATGTCAGAACTATGTCCTACCAAAAGTCATTTGCTGAAATTCTAACCTCCAGTACCTCAAAATATGATTGTATTGGGGCACATGCATTGAAAAAGATACAGTGAGGTCTCCTGGGTGATCCCTAATCCAATACGCCTGGGATTTTTACAGTGTGTATTAAGAAAAGGATTCTGAGACCCTTCAGAAATAAACAATGAAAATGTAGGGAAGCCAAGGATATCTTCTAAATCTGGAGGGACTTCATAGTACCCTAACATACCTCCATGTTGATCTTGGACTGTTAGTCCTCATGGAAAGTAAGTGTTTATGGCTACACCTGTGCTTTGTTGCTCCAGAAGTCCTAATTCACTGACGTACTCCTTGGCATTTAATTCCTGATTTGATTAAAATGAATTATTTTCTGATTCTTTCAATATCTCAGACGAGGTATTTAATAATAGTCACAAAGGCATTTATACTTTTTATTGTCTTTTTAAGTACATTAGACAAACACTCCACAAAGACATCACTTTCATTCTTTCAAGGAATTTATTCCTCCAGGGAGAAAAAGGAAAAAGTAAACGTCTAGCAGCATAGTAGCAGTGTCTTTTCCCTTCTTCACTTTGTTCAAATGTTGGAGGGAACTGCACAGTATTTTCAAGTTATATATTTTATTTCCTCTCTATTTCAAACTTGAACAGTTTATTGCTTAATAGCAGAATAGAAATAAAAGTTTCATGCAGATAATGTGAAGCCTGATGGTCTTCATCCCAGCTCACTTTACTCTGAAAATACTAAAAGCAACAACTTTAAGAAAGGAGGGTCCTGAAAACTACTGTGTTGTAACTTTAGCTAACTTCAGCCAGCCAAGGTAGCAAATGGTCAGTAACTGCATTTTGAAAATATTGCCTGTGACCAATGGATTTGAATATGTTTCTTAGTTACAACATGTGCTTTATTAGGAATAAAAATAATGAGTGCAAAATGAAAAGGCGATTATTGTAAATAATCAAATCCTCATTAATCTAACACATAAAATAGGATAAGGACATTCTAGCCGGTCAGAGCTAACAGCTCTCCAAGTCAAACTAGCAGTGAGTTTTAACTCTATTAGTTGCTAGGTCTCTCCTCATGAAAATACGCTTCATCCTTCTGATCTGGAAAATTGGGATAAAACAATGAATCACCAAGGATGATTGTGACAATATATAAACAACTGGAATTTTTGAGCCTAGCTCATAATAAAAATTCAAAAAACTATGACATGTGAGTTTTTAAGCTGTATTGTGAACACTGTCTCAGAGTTCTAAAATTATGTCTTCAGAATGAATTATTTTTGGGAAAGATTATATAAATGCCCACATAATCTCAGCAATGGAACAGATGGCACGTTCAGAGAAGCTGTATTAAGGAATATCACCAAGTACTAAAGGGGGCAGAATATCAGGTGGGGATTTAGAGATTGTGTTATGATGACACAACATGTTTTCTACAAAAAATTTAAAAAGTGACACACATACAATAGGATAACTCATTTTAGTAAAACTGATGCTGGTCAAGAATATGCCAGATTATGCTGGCAAAATATGTAGGCAGGAATGACAGGCTGTGGTTATGCAAGCATGTGCATTCAACCTAAAACAGGTAAAGCCAAAACATGTGTGATCTTTATAAGAAGAAAAGTATTACAATCCCCCATTTTACCATAATATAATCACGGGATTTATAAACTTTAATTGGTCAAAATCTTCCACATAGGTTAATCCATACAGAAAAAAAAGAAAAAAAACCCAAATTATATATATATATATATATATATATATATATATATATATATATATAATTTGGGTTTTATATATATAATATATATAAATATATATTTATAAATATATATATTTATAATATATATTTCTTAGTCCTTTCACATAATACCCTAAAAATCTAAGTCTCTGCACTATGTTTTTCCTATTTTCTTTGAAGATATTATTAAATTATACAAATAATTCAGTGTGACTCACCTGTGATTATTATTTTTCAAATGGTAGGCAATTTACGTAGGATGCTAATGGTATAAAAACATCAATGTGTTATCATATACTTGTAATCCTAGAACTTGGGAAGGAGAAGGGGGACCTTCAAGTTCCAGGCTTGCCTGGCCTATGTAGGGGGTTCAAGAAGTCCAGCGGGGGTTATGTAGCAAAACCCTGTCTCAGCATCTCCTAAATAAAATAGTAAGTAAATAATCATATATACACTCATACACACACTATATATAGACCCAAACACAATATATATATATATATATATATATATATATATATATATATATATATATATATATATATATATATATGTATACATATATATGTATACATATGTAATCTTACCTAAATACAATTCAATTTCAGAAATGAATATTGAATCTGTAATTTGTGGAATTTCCCCTATAGAGTTTTCCTAGATATAGGTAGCCCTTTCAGGATGGAGCTTTGTATTATATTTGATGTCTGTCATTTGCCTTAGATACTAACATTGTCAAAAAGACTTCCTAAATGAATGGGTAAATGAACTTGTGTATGATGAACCTGTATGATGGAATTGCATACAATCCAGGAAGGACTAAACCTACAGAGTATAAGTGCAATGACTTGTATCTATGCAAGGTGAGCTTCTTTTTCATTTCCAACCATTCAGAGTATAATAATATAGAGAGCATAATAGCAACAATTCATTTGAAAAGGAAAGAACAAGGAAAATCATAGAAGAAGACAGAAAACAATTATGTAACAATTGGAATGGGAGACTGGATTTTTGGTACAAAAATAGCAAGTTACAGGACACGGACACAGACTTGCTCTTAAGTAACAATGTGTATTACTCTCACCATGAATATATGATGGTACAAAGTCTTGCTTAATGTATGAGAAAATGACAGCAAACTGTTTTAAAAGCTTTATTAATTTAAGATAATCTGCTAGGAAAGTTATCATTTTCTCCAAGCATTTTTCTACAACATAATAGTGTTAACCAACATGTTTTTCACATGTCTATCTGCTCCTCTCAGTAAATTACCACCATTTATTTATTATATTGCTGGAAATAGTTAAGTACAAAACTAGAAGCTGATATCTCTACACTATTCCTGTAAAACTCATTACATGTTGGAGTGTTATGTGCTCTCAAAAGTTAATAATAGCAAAACATTATGCAGTTTAATCTTAATTGAAAAGATCTTTGGCAATAGAGATTATGTTTGTGTTTTTCAGGATGCAGTGAGAGAGCTGGGGCCCTTCTAACCCTACCAACCAACCGTTGGCAGATAGCTGAGATCCTGGCAAGAGAGGAGCCACCACAGTCTTATCATGGAGGATCCATATGGAACCCCACAGAAAACGATGGGATGAACAAGGGGCCCACAGCCACAGCCATTCAATCAACACAGGATAAGCCAGTGAGATAGAAACCAACGATTTCGACACAAAGACCCCTAAGCTCACAACCTTAAAGCAAACTTATTACTCATCCACCACGACGCAGGGAACTTTGCGGAAAAGGGGGCGGAAAGATTGTGAGAGCTGTGGTGGGGGAGACTATCCAGAGGCATGGCCAGGAGAACCTGGCTGAATACTAGGCTATCCATGGTCCCCTGTCACAAGGACTGATCCAGACGACCCATGGAGGAGGTTATCCAGCGGAGTGGGGAGGGGAGGGCAGCGGGGAATTGGGGATAACAACTCACTGTTTGCCCACTAAATAATGTAACTCATTATGGACAATAAAAAAGGTAAATGATCAAAATATGAATCAGGAGTAGTGACATACACTCACAGCATTAGTTCAAGGCCAACCTGGGCTACAAAGAGTTCAAAGAGTACAAAGGCAAGCCTGAAATACACAAATGAAGCCCTGTCTCAGAAAAAAAAAAATATATATATATACATATATATATATATATATGTGTGTGTGTGTGTATACCTATAACAAATACTAAGCTTTTATTGAAAATAAATGATTCAACTTAAATTATGATATCTTGTGAACTCTTTCACATTTACTGGGTGAGTCACCTCAGTGCTGCAAGGGAGCTTCCACATTCAAAAACAAAAACAAAAGTAGTGAGAATAAAATTCAAACAGGTCTAGTTGTTTTGAACTTACAAGATTTAAAAATCTTAATTAAGGCAAATTATTACCTAATGAGACTCCACGGAACATTTGGGAGGCTATCTGCTTCCTGATAAAGAAATTATGATTTTCTTGAACACATCTTCAGAAACATCCTTTTGCCTTCAGTTTTCACCAATATCCCGTACAATAAAGTTCAAGTGCCCAAAGCCACCAGTGGGGAATTACTTAATACCATAATGTTTACTGAGCATGTTGTTTGTGGAAAATTCTGCCTACATACTAGCTATGGCCTTAAAATTACCATGTTGTTTCTAAGCTGTAGGCTTGTGGCAAGAAGCAAATATCCATCCAGAAAACTAAAAGGTGATGATCAATACTTTCCGGTGTTGACAAAAATCTAAAATAAGTTTCATAACATATTGCAAGTTCTATCTACATTAGATCAGTGGATGGATGACAGAACGAGGTAGAGGCACAGGGTAAGCTTTTGGAGGACAACACCTGTTGCATGTTAAATACTAAATCAGTGCTGAAGGATTCAGTGTTTGTCAGTAATTTCATTGTCACAATCAAGTTGAATTTAAACCAGCTAAACAAGGGCTTGTGGCACTGCTCGTCATGCTTGAGCTGGGACCTCATTGTAGCTAAAGATGTAAAACTAGAAGTCATATGGGACTGAGATCAAAGAAAAATCAAGTTTTGTAGCAACAGAGGAATTGGGCAGCGAATGAGGTTGAGGAGTACCGGGATTGCTGTTTAATTTCCTACACCTATGGACCTCCAGACCATAGCAACACAATTACTAGACATAGGAGTAGTTATTTCATTTTCAGATAACCTCTGGAATTAAGTAGCAGTGAATGGGTAAATTAAATTATTGAATATATCATTCTGTGTTTCTTTTCCTAGATCTTACCAAACAAACCTCAAGTGCCAGACAAATGTAGTAGCAAAACTTAATCCATGAAGATGTCAATTCCAGGAGCTGTATTTTTCTTTCAGGCAGAACCAGATTATGAAAGAATGGATTAGCAAAACAAACAGTAACCATGACTACCATGCTTCTAAGGAACAATAACTATCAAGGTAATTTTAATATTTCTTAGGTAACTGACCATAATTTGTGATTACTTCTTAGCACAAAATGATCTTGAATGGACTTCCATTTAAATCCTTAATAAAAAGTGAAAGCTAAAATTGAAACAATCAGAGAGTATTTTAGAAATCTATCTTGGCTAAACTCTGATAACGAATAAGATGTCAAAAATCTTTAAAACAATGGCACAGTCCTGAGACTTTTCTGAGCAGCTCAGGTCTGCACTGGATGTATGGGAACCACACTAACCTGAACATGTGAAATGTTGTTAGTAAAAATCCATATTCCATACTCGGTGCAATAAGGACAGAAAATGTTCAATTTTCTATCAGTGACATATTTAAATTTCTTTTGATGCATTGGGTTATATAAATATAGATTATAAAGCTTCATCGGTTGCACTTTACTTTTTCTTGGGTTTGGTTTCCAGAAAGCTTGAGATCACCTGAGAGGCCTGGTTAGGTGACAGTCACTGTTACTGTTTGGCACTGCTGATCTTAAGGTCTGATTGCTGGTGCTGTCCTCCTTCTTATTCCTACCTCTTCTATCTTTCTTAAGTTATACTGACTTCAAAGGAGAAACCTTGAACTTGGGTAGACTATCAATTCCAAAATAAGAACATTATAAACCTGATAAAATAGATTCAGATGTGAAATAAAACAGGAAAGATTTTCATCCTATGGCTCATCAGTCTAATTTATTTATTAGCACAAATATCTACTCACCTATTTTAAAAATCTGAAAACAAGTATTTATAAATATAGTTATCTATATCATTTGTGAGTTTTTATTCGGATATTTTACTTGAAATTATGAGCAATCTAAATAATTTTCAAAACAAAATTTCTTTTCTCAAATAATAAATGATAAATTATGGTAGTATAAATATAAAGTGTAATATCATTAATTCACCTCTCTACTCTGGCCCTCTTTTAATATTTTTAAAATTCTACCACTTTTATTTGCCTCTTCAAAATCAGTGGCTCTAATTTTTTTGGATTATTTTCACCCTTCCTTGTTCCTTTTCTTGTTCCTTTTCACACTTACAAGCTACAGAACACATAGAGAAATTAGGACACATTATAAAGAAAACAGCCCCACTAGACAAATATCGCAAGTAGAAAGATGGCCATTGTATTCCAAACATAAAAAGTCATATGATAATTTAAAGAACCGTAAATGATTGTCTAAGTTTCTCTTAATTATCAGCCTTCTATCCTTTCACTTCTGACATTCTCTATTTCATTCTCAACTTCTCAGGTACTGAGTTAGTCTAGTGTTTCCTGTTTTGTTTAAACACCAAAAAAAAAAACCTCCAAAAGTACATGGAATTAGATATGATAGATGCCTAACAAATAATGGCTAAAAAGGGTAATGTGTGCTCACAGAGAGCACATTATGTAAGACTCTGGGAAGATGGGCCAGCATCATCTCTAATGAAAACATTGCTCATTCTTAAAAATCTTCTACTAGTACATAGTTTATGTGAGAACAGGAAATATGTGTTTATCAATGTTATTAGACAAATATCACTGACTTAGGGATATACAAATTAAGGTATCTATTTTCTCTTATCTCAGGAAGCCATATTCAAGTTGTGTAACCAACATGTTCTGGCTTTACAAAGTCATTTTGCAGCTTTGAGTCATCTGAGTAGAAACCTGTCTGATCTTCAGACTTCTCCTCAATATCCTTATTAGCATAGTGACAATGAGGAACAAGATGAGTATGTGTCAGGTGTCTGGTCCAGAGGTCAGTCCATAAATTGAATGGGAAAAGGAAGTTGTAACAAAAGAAAGAGCAGTACCACATCCCCCTGGTACCTGGAATTCTGATTAAATACAGCAATTATAAATGGGAGTATCAACTGTATTAACAAAGATTGTGAAGTCCTATTTTCATATGAATCATGTGTTTTATATTGAGTGTATTTAATTACAGTACTATACATTACTTTTTGTGATTCTCGTCAATGAATTCGTATTAAAGGGCTATATTGTTATATCCAATACAGAATTCACCTTTTATTATCTAAAATTATATTCAAATATAAGCAAGATAAGTGTACACATTGCATACACAAAACTCTCTGCACACTCAAGTCACAGGAGACAGGAGGGAACTCTTTGGTGCCAGTTGATTTTGAATTTCAAAAAGTGTGATTTTTTTCATGCATTTATAGTTTTCCTTTCCACTTTCTCATCTGTCATATGTTTATTATTTTTAACATACTGTTCACACACAACACAACCTCACTTCACAATATTTTAACATCTAAGCATCTGCAACATTTCTCTCTAAACAGCAGCTTCATCATGCCTCAGAACACAACTATCCTTTGCCTACGCTTTATTCAAAATTTAGAAATATGTGGGAGAGGATCAAGATACCATTTAGTTTGGTTGCAGGACACTAAGAAATCAAGCTAAAGCCTCTTTCCTGTTGACTAGGGATTATAGTGCAGAAAAGTTCTATACTTCCTGGAGGAGGAGAAAGGTCATTGACAGTTTTAACCAGCAGCTAAAGTTACTAACTTACCATCTAGGAAAAATATACCCACTAGAGCATTAGTGGCATGCCTGTTATGGGGGTAACCAAGAGATCCAATTGGACTTCAGACAAACTCCATGGAAGGGAATTCATGTGTGATAAGTAAAACTTAGTCAAATACCTGTGGCTCAGAAAGCCATAAGCTCCTGCACTGAAGCTACTATTGTTGCTTGGCTACATAAATTTATTGTGCCTACCAAACTGTCCTTTAAATACTTATGTTAAAACTTATATATTAGTGATGTTTTCATTTTTTGTTAGAAACGTTTCTCTTTTCTGACACTGGCCACACCTGGGGAGTTTCAATTCATTGCACTAAATGCCTTCATAACAAAGACAGAGAGGTCTCAAATCAACCAACTATCCTCACACCTAAGGTCATTAGAACAGATGGAAAAATCAAAACATGTCAAAACTCTAAGAACTGTCCAGCACTAAATGAGAGATCTCTATCACACTCTCCAGGGCTCAGGGATTATAACTGAAGAGGTGGCAGGAAGAATGTAAGAGACAAAGTATGGGGAGGAGTGTTTTGGAATGCTGTTTTCCAGGCAGAAAGTGGGTATAATATTCATAACCTCTTAGCAGCTGCTGTTAGCTACATAAGAACTATGTAATGGTGTGCCCATTTACAGATTATTGTGGGTGATGGAAGAGAGAGAGAAAGAGAGAGAGAGAGAGAGAGAGAGAGAGAGAGAGAGAGAGAGAGAGAGAGAGAGAGAAGAGCCAATAGTAAGAATACTAAGGTGATTCACTGGAGGAGAATGGGGAAAGGGGCAAAGAATTGTGGTGGGAGGGGATTATGTAATATATTTACATAAGGTTATTTTATTAATTTTAATTTAAAGAAAAGAAAAAATAATACTGCAATCATCCTCAATCTAATTTCTCCACTAACACAGTCATTCAAAGTGCATCCTCTGCCATGTTGAATGAGCACTGACAATTCTTATTTAATCAACAATGATCATGTTTAATAAAATCAGTTACCTGTAGGAAATCAAGTCACAAGACTAAAATCACTTCACAATAATAATAATAATAATAATAATAATAATAATAATAAAACCGCTATTGGTTTCCATCATTAGCATCATGCTCACAAACCCACTGCTCTTCCTGTATATCTGACAGCTGCTCTTCCTTTTCCAGGCAAGTTTCATTGATGTATCAGACTTTTACCACCTGAAGGCTCATTGCATTGTTTTACCCTGCAGATCTTACTTCATACCTGATGGGATGGATTCAGATTACATGCTAAAGGTCACTCAAGAAAATAACAATAGCGTTGACTAAAGTAACATGAATATGACTTTTGTCAAGTTCATTACAGTGTTAGGTTGTGGTTCCAGTAAACTTCAATGTAAGGCTGTGAAAAATCTGGTTAACTAGAATGGGGATAAGAGATTAGAGAACTAGAAAAAAATAAGCATGAGGCCTATCACAGACTCTAATTAACACTTGTACCACTTTCCCTAGCATCACTGAGCCTGTAATTCAAATAGGTGGAGAAACCTCCTGAGATTGGTAAACCATGCACAGTGTAAAACAAACATGGGTTTTATGTGGGTAATAAATGCATTTAGCTCATGTTATTTAGGAAGAAAAATTGTCACCCATCATCTAACCTAATTTCTTCACAAAAGGTATGCTAATATTTATGTATTTCAATGTATTGTCAGGTTATTTATGTATTTTTAATTTAGAGTCTGCCTATAAAGTCATATATTCAGTGCTTTACAAACTTTTTTTTAGTTTAAACACAGCATTTTTAAAGTGCTACTTAATGTTTTACAATATGTTACACTCACAACTTGATATTTAAATTGATCCAAATTTGGCAACTAGAAGACCCTTCAAGGTAGTTCCCATTTCCATTAATATAATTTCACTTCCCTTTGAGTGTTTCCTTCTTTTATGACATGAGCTATCCCAGATGTCTCTTGTGCTTTGTCTGCTCAGATTTCAGATCAACCACTTCTCTAGAGTGCTGGTCTCCCTGTCAGAGCACTGACAAAAGTGTGCTAAGTGTGGCCCATGCTGCTTCAGACACATAGTGTGTAGCTTTTCTAGTAGACAGTGCTAGCCAAATTATTTGTCTTAAAAACTTTCTGGAATATTTTAATACTTGATAGATTATCACTCTCTTTGATTTTTCTTACTTAGATAATTCTTAGCTATTCTTGTTTTTAGTATTTTTTATATCTAACTCAAAAACTATGTACTTCTAGAAAGTTTCACTGGTCTTCATATGAAGATAGTGTTTTAATATTTTCACATAACACACACACACACACTTTTCTGAACTTCAGCAGATAACTTTTTAGATTATTCTCTTTCAGTTTTCCTTTGCACAGCCACTTCACCTATAAAAATGCAGGTGTTTCCTGAGTGTGTACTCTTGTATATTTTATTCCATTCTAAACCTTTTGTAGATTATACTATCGCCTTCCAGCCTTGAATGTGCTTTCTTTCAGAGATTAATGTTAGAACATCAAATTAGTGTTATATCCAAAACTGAACCAACCTCTCACACCATCCAAATCACTTCATTAAAGTGTCATCTCACCCTTTGCTTTCCACTACCAGCATCCATGATACCCAGATGTTAATCTTGGAAGGCAGCTTTCAACACCCTTTCTCAACCTCTGCCTTCAGTCCTCTGATTTTTGTGGATATGCATGTAGGTTTACCATCAAAGATCCATAAAACACATCTATTTTTGTTCATTCACTGTTTTATGTTTCTCATTCTTAAAAACATTTCACTTTTTCAACTTCCTAGGAAACTTTTATAATGGAAGATTTTTCACACATCTGAAAAGGCAATTAAACACGGCATACTAAAATAACTTTTTGTACTTGTGTTTTATGTTGTTAACAAACAGATAAAATGTGTTTAGAAAGTGCCACATGTAGGTTGGGTGTAACAGTGAAATGCTGAGAAGGAAATGATTTTGATGGTGAGATGTCGGTAGACAGAGGAGACACCTATATTTATAGGCTTGCTGTGTGATGAAAGAATTAACTCATTGGTTTCTGTTGTGCAAAGGACTAGTTTGGTCATGCTGCAAGAGCTTCTTCAAGGGTAGAGATGATATGTGTATTTAAGGAGAAAATGTTCAGTTCTTTTCCCATAGTCTCATCAAAAACACCACATGAGAACCATCTATTTTGTAAATGACTCAGAGCACAGTTTTGCCTCACATATTTCCATGAATCTTACTGTGCTCCTGCAGACTTACAGATGTTACCTAGAGTGGAGGTCTTTAAAACCACTAAGAGTCCCTGTGCAAGTCATACCATTTTCTTTCACATCCATTTGAAGAGCACAATGGTGAAAGGCACTCATTAATGAAAACTTGACAAACTATTCATCTTGATGAATCATGATAGAGTGAAGTTGTTTCATATTTAAAAAAAATCCATTCTATAGATGAAGCATATCTGGGCAAGAGGTAAGCTGGGATGTATCATTCAGACTCATTGCCTATCAATTGTTCTTTCATCATCTGCAAGTTATCTTCAACTTCTAAAATAATGATGTACCACTGACTTAGTGATGAAGGAATGAATGAAAGGCCCTTCCTTTAGCACATCAGGAAACGGTGGTTTTCCCCACTCCTTGTTAACGTTAATGAAGACTATCCTTTCCCTAGCTCTCTCTAATACTAATTAACTGACACACTCAGAAATGTGTTCCTACTATAAATGTTTAGAACAATTGGTATAAACATTTTTCTAAACACATGGAGTAAACAAGAATACATTTGATGTTACTGTGAAATTTTACAGTAAATTTAATTATTTTGTTTAAATTACAAGCAATATTAACTTGTGAGTTATTTGATATTTTTCCAAAAATATTTCTGCATATAAAACCTTTACCTTTGCCTATTTATAACAGTGCTTACGGAGGCATTCCATATATATTTTACTATACCAAGACAGAGTTCCATTGTTGCTTATACTACTTCTCCCCACTTAGATTTATAAATAGCCAAAGAAATAACTCTTGCCATCTTGAACTCAGGTTAGAAGTCTCCAAGGACACCCCAAAGGACATTTATCCTGCACAAACTTCTCCACTGTCATTTTGGTGACTGTTAATAGACCAACAATACATCAAACTCCTTATTTTCCAGGATTCAGTCTCAAGAAAAAGTACCAAGATACTCCAAAACAAACAAAGCCTTTTGAAGTGTATGGAATAATTACAAAACAAAAAGTCCCCTTTCTAAAATATGAGTTTAGTGTTTAGCTTAAACAAAGCAAGGGGATTGAAAACTTGCCCTATATATTCTTGTAAACTTAATAGCTAAGCAAATAAAAATAAATAAGTAAACTACTAAAACTTGACAACAACTTATCTCTGTGTTTGGCAAGTAAAAATTAAATAATAGGTACAAGGGTATGACAGAGATGTTCGTATTTCATCTGTTAAATCACCAGTTCCTTACATTTTACTTAAAGTAATGTTACAATCATGGCACAGTAAAAGAGATCAGTGCCATTTTCACTAAAGTGGAAGTTCTCATTGACTAGATAGTCTTTTATAAGAGTTAAAAAAAACCCTGGACATCATTTTTCAAGGTAACGCAGCTTTTGTACTTAGAAATCTGGAGGAGTGCATATGAACTGCTTTTGCAACTTTTTCTCCTGGTTTGCAGCTCCACCACAATGTGGAAAAATTGACACAAACGCTTGAGATGAAAAGCATTACAAGTGGAGTGTTGATATGTAAGAACAAATGTTTATTAACTATCTTTAATAATGCAAATGTAATCATTAATGCTTTCATTTATGTATGTTCATTTGCACAAACCACATAAGCGGGCGCGGGCGCGGGCGCACACACACACATGCACACAAGATTCAATTCCAAGTAAGATTTTTTTTTTTGCAAAGTTCAAGATGGCAACTATAAAATCCATCTACTAGTCCTGGATTTTAACAATACCAGAGTTTGTATCCCATAGATGTATTCTGGGAAATGTAACAGGCTGCTCTATATTTATGATGACTTATTCATCATACCTTATTAAATAATTGGGATTAGTCAATCATTCAAAAGCCAATTTGGTTCTTTTCCCCTCCCATCCACATTCCCCTGGAAAACTCATTCTCTCTGAAAAAAGTAAGTTTTTTATTTTTACAATTCATCTTGGAGGAAAAATGATTAAATTGATCAAAGGCCTATGGAATAGCTTGGCCAATTAAAATGACGCATTTCCAAAGACAACCAGTAGGTAGTGCCAACTCTAGTTTACTGTCTTCAATAATTTTAGTCACAAATCCTCATGGTATGTGAGGTCAGTTTAAGAAACTGCAGAATTCTTAGGTCAGTTCATGATGGATGGAATTATGAGTATTTCAAAGTAAAAAGACAGAACGATACAATAAACATTTAAAATGATGAATAATCAACACTAAAAATGTGAGATGGCAAAGGATTCTTTACATGATCTTTATTTTCAGAATTCAAAGTTCAGCTTCCGCTCTGTCCTGCTTTATAATTTTCTGAAAATTGTTGTTTGTCCTGTTTCAGTTCCAGTTTCATGTGAAAACTGGATACAGTACAGCTAATGTGTTGCCCAATTTCAAGGGAAATCACACTCAATTTAGGACAAAACCTGGGTCTGTTAGTGAAAACAAGGTTAGAAAACACAAGTTATTTCTGGCTTGCTCTGTCTCTTTCTTTTCACGAACTAAAATATTTTAAATTCATATAACCTACAAAATTATAGCACACATACATTGTTTTCCCCCCCACCCCATTTGGTGGAGGAGGGTTTCCAGGTAGGCTCCTGGTCTAGCCCATGCTGACCTGGAATTCACTATATAGACTCAGGCTGGCTTCAAACTCATCGTGATCCTCCTACCTCTACCTCCCAAGTGCTGGGATTAAAGGTTTATGCCACTGTGCTTGGCTGCATTGTTTTAAGTTGTATTATCACAATGAAAATGATTTTCAAGGCATGGGGTACAAAAGGCCTTAAAAAATGTTTTGTTAGCTATCTGAAAGATATGAAAGGCCACAACTGAGAAATGACCTCACTGTACAAAATAAGAAAATCTATATTTAGGTTCAGTGACATAATATTAGTTTTTCATCTTAGAACTACGCACATAAAGATATGAAGACTAATGTTTATAGACAGGAATATAATCCCACTTTCTCATGCAAAAATGCAACAGAGATTCTTTTACTCACAAAAGACCTGGACACAAAAATTTTAAATAAAAAATGAATATATAAATCTCACACATACTGCAGCTTCCAAGGACCTTTGCTATACATGAATGCATTGCAAACAAAAATTTGTACATCTGTCAACACGTTACTATGCATGTGATCTACCACTGTAAGGCCTTGCTGATGTCTTGCTTTTTAACCCAAAGATACAACTTGGCACAAAAGTTTTCACTTAGTAAACTGATAATGGGAACTCAGAGAAATGTTTGCTTGAAAAGGCTGAAAAGTTATTGACCCTTTTGTTATAGATCCTTCTATAGAGTGTAGCCATTTTTATTTCTTTAGATACACTAAAATAGAAGTTAATCAGGTAAAAAAATAGTTGTTTCATTTGTTTACTTTAATATAAATATTAAACACTAGACATTCAAATCTGAACTTTTCATTTAAGTTCAGAAAGGAAGAAAACATGACCTTAAAATTCGTTCCTGCAGTAAAAATAAATTCTAGATTTTAAGATCTGATATGATTTTACTATGTGTTTTGGAGACTAACTTTCCTGGTGGATTTTGCTACTGTGTTAAATGCAGAAATGAAAACACACAAGACAGGGCTAACCCAGCCCACAGACAACCAAAGCTGAACACAACAGAAGTAGCCCCTGACTGCCCTATCCTAGTGCATGGGACAGAGCGGGGTGCAAGGCAAGGAGACCAACCTCTACAACCAGTTTTGGGATTAGTGGGGGGGATTAGAAAAGAAACCCTATGAAATTAAAAATTAGATTCTCTGGTTCCTTTAAGTGTCCTCTCATTAATGCAAATTTAACAGTGCCTGCCTCTCCATTAGACCCAAGTGAGAACCACCTGAGAGACCATTCACACTCCCTGGAAGACACTAGCACTGAGCTCACAGCCAACTGAACACCACGAGAAAACCATCAATTCAGCCAGCACCAGGCATCCACACAAGACAGAAACTCCCCAGGGACAGCGAAGGAGTCTGGGGAAAGACCTACTGCATAGTTTGCTCTGGGCTAGGAACCACAGGGTTGCAGCGTGCCAGAGCCACTATCATCCACAGGGCTTGGGAAGTATCTAGAGCTCCCGCCCAAGGGCCAGCTGACCAGCCCAAGTGACAGCCTTGGTCCAAGACCCCTATGCCAGAAGGCCACTGCCCCCTGCGGCTCTTGTCCTCCGGCGCTGGAGTGGCCTTGGCCAACTTGTTGGGGGCCGCCAGCCTGGCTCCCCGGCCGCCCCCAGCGCGGAGGCCCCACCATAGGGACCACCAGGGCGCTGTCAGCCCGGAGGTTGCGCACATCTCAAACAGGATCTTAAGCACTTTGGTGTCTGGCTCTCGACGCGGTTTTCCCAGGGTCGGGCTGGGAGAATGCTCGGACCCCGCGCACACACAGGCGCGCGCGCGCGTACACATACACACACACAAGCACACAAGCACACGCAGGATCGCGCGCGCACACACACTTCTTGGTCGGGACCTGTATTTCCATCACACACCCCAGGAACGCCTCCGAGGGGACCAAGTACCTGCTCTCTGTGAGCTGCAGTGCTGTTCACTCCATCCTCCGTTGACAAGGAAACCAAACCGCACTTCATTTATTTTTTTCCAGAAAAACCTTCCTTTGCCATCATTTGAAAATTGATTTAAGGGGAGGAGAAAGGGAGGAAGAAGGGATAATATAGATATAGATATCAGGATATCTATTATAAAATTATCTCGGTATTTTATTTAAAAAGTCAGGTGTGCAAAACTCATAGTTAATGTAAAAGAGGAAAAAAACATTTTGCTTAAAAATGATCCCAGTAACTAGCTGCAAGAAAAGTTTCATGTTATCAATGGATATCAAAAACAGGAGGGAAAAAAAAACGAAATGTTTCTCACCGGCTTCCAAAAAGGGCATAAAAATATAAAATTAATGTCTTAGCTCGGGTGGTGCGCACCGAATTGCAAGACCACAAACTTGTGAACACTGCCGTAAAATCCCACCTACACAAAAATGTTATCAGAAAAAGAGTATGCCAAAAAAAAAAAAGAGTTAGGAACATGCTTTCTTAGTTTTTTTATAAAGGAAAAAAATAGGCACCACACTTCACATCGCTTTTTCCATAAAACCAGTTGCGCATTTTTCTGGACTTGGGAGCCGCTCGCAGCGGGCACGGTCGCCGCGGACTCCCGGACACAGCGCCTCGTCTACAGAACCATCGCATGCTAAGAAAACTTGCTTCAGGAAAGGGCTCAAGATCATGCTCTGTCAGCTTTCCCAAATACAAACAATAATAAAGAAGTGGGAAGAAAAAAAGAAGAAAAAACAAAAACAAAAAAAGGACAAAAAAAAGAAGAATAGGACAAGAATGCCACTGAGAAGGTACTCACCGAACGGGAGTAAAATGTTGGAATAAAAATGAGAATTAGGAAAATACAGTATGGCGGTGGAAGAAGGAATGAAGCGCGTTTTTTTCCCAGTCTCTGCCTCGGGCACTGACACGTGACGCGGAGCCCAGCGGAGCGGCGGCGGCGGGGGACCTCGGAGCCCTCGGACGGAGCCCGGGGTCGGAGCGGACCGCTCGGGCCGGCGCGGCGGCTGGGAGCCCGGGGAGCGGCCTCCCCTCCTCGGCGAGCCGCGACGAGCAGGTGCCGCTCACGCCGGGCTGAGCGCACGCACACGCACACGCACGGGCAGGGCGCGGGGACCGCGGGGCGGGCGGGCGGGCGGGCGGGCGGGAGGCGCGCGCTGCCACGGCCGCCGCCGCCGCCGCCGCCGCCGCGAGGCCGCGAGGCCGCCGCTGCGCCCCGGAGACTCGGGAGGGCCGGGGGCAGCTGGGGTGCTCAGCCCGCGCCCCCCGCCGCGCACAACTTGCTGCCCGCCTCAAAGTTGCCTCTCGCCCCTCCCGTGCGCATCCGCCTCTGTCTGTCTGCTGTCTGTCTGTCGTCTGTGTCTCTCTGTCCTCTGTGTCGATCTGTCTGTCTGTGTCTGTCTGTCTGTCTGTCTGTCTGTCTGTCTGTCTGTCTGTCTGTCTGTCTGTCTGTCTGTCTGTCTCTGTCTACCTGCCTGCCTGTCTGCTGTCTGTCTGTCTGTCTGTCTGTCTGTCTGTCTGTCTCTGTCTACCTGCCTGTCTGTCTGCTGTCTGTCTGTCTGTCTGTCCGTCTGTCTGTCTGTCTGTCTTCTCCACGTAGAGGGGAGCCCGCGTGCTGTGCCCTCCCTGTTCAAGTTTCTATCTCCGAACCCGCTTTGCAGCGGTCGTTCGGTTCTGGTGATCTCGGAGTTCCCAGTCCTTCCTAACCGCTCTGCCAGGCTCGCTCCCTCTCGCTAGGTCTGCATTCCTCGCTCGTGGATCTCGTGGATCTCGGGGAACCCGCCTCGCTCCACGCCACGCGATCCTGGGGGCGTTGCCACCCATTTCACCGGGGATGTCCGTGGCCGTCCCTTGGACTGTCTTCAAGGGAGGGGTGATGGCAGGTTCAGAATTAAAACGAAATCTCTTTATTACAGAAATCCCACCCCACGCTTCTTTGATTCCAGTTGCGTGGTGGCGGGTGGGGGCGTGGACGTGGGTAATGCAAACCTCCGTGGACCAAGCATTGTTGGTTTTGTGTGCTCGGGAGCCAGCTTAGACCTGTCTGCAAAAGGCTCCGCGGGTGTGAGCTCCTGGCCACTCCGGCCTCACTCCTGCAAGTAGTTCTCTCTGGCTGCAAGTCCGGGAGCGGAGAACAAGTGAGTCCATTGTGTGAGCGCCAGCCTCGCAGCAGGCACCTGCTGTCGAGAGGGGGAGACGTGCACCGCGCGCAGCCTGGAGAGGTGAGGGAGCCGGGACTTCACCTAGAATCCCTTGACATGCCTGTCGCTGGAACAAAGGTGCCAGGAGCCAGTCACTGGGTGGTTTGGGATTCTTCTGCAGCTGCCTGTTGAAGAATGGGCTTTCTGGACCCTGAAATGCATCTATTTTTCTTCGTTTTCGTGCAATGTTCGTATCAGGACTATGTTCCTAGGTTGCTTTGCACGGAATTAATGACCATGTCTGTGTTTGGAAATGAACAATTAATACAGTTCCATGGTCCTCCCGTTTCTCTCCCAGACCTTCATTTTATTGTTTCCAGTGTTGACATTTAAGGGAAAATACCAAGGAGGGAGAGGGTTGAACCTAGACCAATCTGGAAGACAAGCACAGGGCCACTATAGAGAGCTGCAGACACAAATACTGTATTCTAACATTGTGGTCAGAAGTGGTTAAATAAAGTGTAAATCCAAGATTTAAATAAAGCACATTGAAAATACCCATTAAAATACCATTAAATATTTATTTTGGTGTGTGGCCAACTGTAACCCCACTAATTAAGCACACTTTCCAAAGAAGATTGCTGATCCCAAATGCTGACTGAGACAGATGTATGCATCAAAGGAGAACCCAGACCTTTGGAAGCCTTAAGTTCTATTTCGGGAAAATAGAAAAATACAGGATCTTTAATAGAATGAAGCTTACCAAATGGGGCTTTTGTATTATAGGAGATTTTGAACACCTTTTTGTGTATCTCTTCAAATGTGGTCTTTTTTTCTTTCATGACTCATGAATTAATTTTATGTGCTATTTAAATCTGGGTTTGTTAATTTTCTCCTATTTTTCCTTCCATATCAAAACACATCCAATTCTAATCACACACACAACACACACACATATATAATATATATTATATATTATATAGTAGCATATATATTTTCCATCCATCAATTGTAGGGATTTTGAAATGTGGAAAGCTTCAGTCTAAAAATGAGTTTTGGACCTTCCAATCAGGGCAGGGAATGTCTGGGGTTTAAAGAGTTAGTCAAGAAGAACTTTGAAAAACAAGTTGTTTGGAATTGCACTGCAGCAATGGCTACCAGCCAATCACAGTGATTGTCAGGCTTTTATTATTCAATAAAATGACTCCCCTTTATGTTTAATGCAGCTCTGCTGAGAACAAGCAAGACATCAATATCCTTCTTGCACTTTTCCCATTTACTTACATAATTGCAGTACAGTGCTTAAAATATTCCACTTCCTTTTATTTCCAACGCGCCATTCTTATCCCTTTAGATCCTGTCCCCACATTAAAAGCAAGAGTAAAAACAAAGTCAGGTCTAGGGAACTAGAATTTACACAGCATAAGCCCAGATTTAATTCTTGTACTACTCCATGTCATTTAACAGTTTAGAAAAATGAATTCTGAGTTTAACTCGCTTGCACAGACTTCCATTGTTACTAGATGGAAGAGATGATGCTGGAAGAATCCTAGAGATTTACAGCCATAATTACATATTTCAATAATACATAAAAGAAATTAAATATTCCTGAGAGTTGTTGCTGATACTAATTGGCAAGAGAATACATTTTTTCAAATTTAGAACTTTTTAAAGAAAATTTGTGTAAATTATTTTAGTTACATTAGTTACCACAAAAATCTGTCATGATATACATATTCATATTATATATAATGTATATAGAAATAAATTATATGTAATGTATTGTATATTTAAACAATATATATATATATATATATATATATATATGTTTTTCTTTTACTGTTTTTGTGTGTTTGTTTGTTTGTTTTTATTGGAGGTAGTGTTTCACTCTTGCCAGGGCTGTCTTGGAACTCTGCAGCTCCTGCTGGCCTCAAACTCATGGCATTCTTCCTACCTTAATCACATGAGGGCTGGGATCATAGGTGTTCACCATTATGACAAGCTCTAGGACATACTTTTATCGGCACTGGTTCCATACACAACAGAAATAAACAAATAAAATGTATTTCAAATACAAGTAAAATACAATTAAATTCAGGAAATATATTTTTAAATGTTGCCATAATATTTGTGGTTGTGTCATCCTGGTCGTGTCTGCAAGCATTAAATACAGAAGGTTTCTTAAGGTTTGAATTGAAAACTGTCATTTCTGATTCCCTTCTGAAGTCGAAGTTAGTCATGCAAGACATGCAAATGTCATGGACACTAAATTTGCTGTGAGAACACTGAATGATGATGCTGGAGGAAAACTTTTTTTTTTTTTGATATCTGTGCTACCCAATCTGCATTCAAGATATATGAAATATTTATATACATAAGCATCTGGATAGAAACTTCGTTGGGAAATGTGCCATATTATGGCTTATATAGATGTTTAAATGATTTCATCTAGTGAACTCAAATAACTTTTTTTTAAAATTTTGGTGATAACTTTTTTACAAGTTAGTAATTTTTTTCACTTTTGATTAATCATTGCTTTATTATGTATCATATTCATATTAATAAGCATATTTAACTTATAATTGTTTCCATTTTTGTCATGGTTTGATCCAGGTGTCCCCCACAAACAAATGAATGTGTTCTGGGTAATTAATCCTCAGCTGGTGGCAGTTTGGATTTTACAACCTCGATGGAGCTGTGTTGTTGGGGGTGGGCTTTTGGGGGTTATAAACCAGCTTCCTCTTGCCAATGTTTGGTACACCTTCCTGCCACCATTTCCAGTGCTGTGGCAGAGGTGATGTCCACCCCTTTGTTCATGCCATCGTTTTCCCTGTCAAGATGGAGTCTCCCCTTGAGTCCTTAAGCCAAATAAACCCATTCCTCCACCAGCCACTTTTGTTTGGGTTCTTTCTGTGCAGCAACTAGAAAGCTGAACACAAGAGTTCCTTAACTGTTTTTCCAGCATTCCTAGTGGAAGGAATTATGAATACCAATATAAAAACACATCAAGTAATATGTACAAATTAAAATGACTAGGATTTATGAAAATACACCTATGATGGCATGAATAGGGAAGAAATAACTATTCAATATCTGTATAATTTAATTGTTTATATTTCCCATTGACTCCACATATTTTATGAAATCCAATAAAATTCAGATGCATAGGAAAATGTGTGTCAAATCTATGAAATTTTAGTATTTCTATTGCTAAAACACATTTAGAACAAGTTATTATGTCTACTATTGGTGATTAGCCTATGTGCCATAATGGAATCCTAGCACTGAGAAACTGAGGCCATAAAGACTCCTTATGAAACAGCAGAGGTGACAGGTAGGGAGCTTTCTTATCTTTTGAAACTGCTAAAGGAGATGTAATGTGAAAAGTTACTTCCATGAAGGTACTGTCATTACAGTTAAAATACTGAGAAAGCAGACATTGAAGTGAATGGAAGAAGAAAGAGGCAAAGAGGGATGCGAGTCAATGAAAGGAGAGGGAGCATGAGGGCATGGCAAAGAGAAGAAGTTACTGCAGAAAAAAGAAGCTGGATGCCTGGAAAATCTCCCCCAGAACATCTGAGAATGCAAGACAAGTGCAAACACTGGACAGATTTGGGTCACAGAGATGAGTCCTAAAGGACATATGACAAAAGTACCTTAGGAAAACATTGCAAACTTTACAATTTGTTTCTTTAGTTAGCATGAATGTTGCCTGAGATCTAGAAAATAATCTTACTAAAGAAGGAACTTTTTAAAATGTGAAAAAAGTAGAAAGATTTATCTTCATTTGTGTCTAATAAATCAAGAAAAGTGTTTATCTGAATGACCAAGACTGACGTCATTGCTAAATTAATTGTATTTCAGGAGACTAATCTTGAAGATGTCTCAGAGAAAACTAACATTTTACTGCTCACTCTTAAAAGATTTTAGAAATATGAAGCTTTTTTACTTTCCTTAATATAGTTATTTTTTACTGTCTTATATTCCTTGTTTAAATTATAGGAACTATGGATATAGAGATGATCAGGATAATAAGTATCTGTAATGATGTCATGCCATTCTAGAATCTGTTTGCTTTGAGTTAAGGATTACTCATTCGTCTGAAGATTATAGCATACAAGAAATGAATGCTAGAAGCTTGTTGGTCATCAGTTTGCTATCCATCAAGAAGATGCCCTTCTACTTCCATGTAGTTTAACATATAGTTTAGTGGTATGAATAGGAAACTTGCATGAAAAAGCCAATTTATAGGGATGAAATTAAATTGTTTTTAATGGACAGATAAATAGAACAATTTTATTATGACATGCGACAATCTTCTGTACAAGTCTTTACAGGAGAATCAAACATTGAAATGATCCATATTTTCACATTCACATGTACTAGTTATGAAAAGATATATGAAGAAAATGGTTATAGGAAAAAGTCAGCTAAATATGTTGTGATCTATATTCACCAGAGGATTTTATTGGCTCACACAAACTTTACATAGGCTATTTAATATAATTTTATGTTTAATAACTAATTTCTTCTAATAACCTCTACCTCTTTTTTACTCTATTTGAGAAATCAGACTAATTAAATATTTCTATGCACATTCGGGGTTTTTTATTGTGGTGAGACAATATGTGCTAATGCATTCATTCTTTGACTTGTACTTTTATTTAAATAATAGCAAAAACATTTTATGATAGGAAATGTTTAAATATATATTTCATTTGAGTATACACAGGAGTGATAGTATACTAGCTCTATTACCTGTATTTCATTCTCCCTTTCCCACTGGATCATCCTTTCCAAGGCAGAAATGGCTCAAACTTGCTAAGATCTAAGAGCATTACAGCCATGGCTGTTTGACTTCAGGGTAGTATATTATTTGTTGTTTTATTCATTTAAAGCTCCAGAGAAAATAGGAGCAAAGATCAAACACAGGCTTTCCAAGTAAAATATAATGAACTACTCACAGGCCACTGGGCAAGATATGAATATTTCAAACACAAACTTATAAATATACCATCATTGTCATCACACTGCACATTACAGCAAAGCAGTCCTCACAGCTCACAAGTCCTCTGACATGTTCTGATTTGTCAGATACCCTTATTGTCAAAGGAGTACAGAAAATCAAACATATAAGTCTTTTTCAATTTCATATATATATATATATACATATATATATATCTGTATCTGTATCTATATCTATATCTATATATCTATATGTATATCTTCATTTACTTATTTGTGAGATAAATTACATAAAATGTTATGTAGATCAGATTTTTTTTTGTTTCATGCTTTTAAATTTTATCTTGATGTAGCATCTCACTCTAGCCCAGGCTAACCATGAAATCACTCTATAGTTCCAGAATTTCTAATTCATTTTGGAGAATTCTAAACATTTTGTAAACACATATATGGAATGTATTTCATTAGTATTCTTTAGGTCAATACTGTCTAGGGTAGAAACCCAACTATGTAAATTAAATTCTTTGATATTTTTAGTAATGCCTTTTTATAAATTAATAGTAATAATTTTGACTTTCATTACAATAGAATTACATCATATTTTATAACCTGAAAGAAGAAGAAATTAAAAATAATCTTTAAATGTTTACTAGAATCAAAGTTGATTTTAACAGAGTTTTTAAAATTTATTTGGAGAGAGAGAGAGAGAGAGAGAGAGAGAGAGAGAGAGAGAGAGAGAGAGAGAGAGAGAGAGAGAGAGAGGACACATGCAGAGCCTCTAGCTGCTGCGAACAAACTCCAGATGCATGAACCCTTTTGAGTGTGGGTACTAGGAAATTGATCTCAGGCTATTAGGCTTTTCAGGCAAGTAGCTTAACCTCAGAGCCATCTCTTCAGCCCTGGTTTTACAGATTTTATCATCGCATTACAGTACAACAAATTAAAGCTAACAATGAGAAAATGGGAAATAAAATTTAAATTTCTAATTCAGGAATATCCTATTTTTATTTCCTGTGTGGTGTTGACTTTATAGACAACATTTTATTAAAAATTAATTTCATGTCACAACTTAAATCAACTTACAGTTAATATGATAGTGAATTTATGACACAGAATTTGATAAATAGATGGGATAGAAATATATGGAAAAGACAGGCAGGTTTAAAACATATATCTTTTGGGGGAAGGGTGGTACAGAAGCGGATAAAAGAACTTTCCCCACAGGCCTGCTGACAAGAGTTCAGATTCCTAGCAACCACTTGCAGCTGGACCTGAGATGGCATATGTATCTGTAATCCCAATGCACCCAAGGCAATGAATGGTGAAGAAAGGAGCATCCCCAAACTTGTAGGCCAGGTGGAAGGTTTCAGTTAACATCAGGAGGTTGTCCTCTCACCTCCATACAAACACACAAAGCTACACATGCACACTTTCTCTCTCTCACTCTGTCTCTTCCTCTCTCTGTTTTTCTTTGTCTCACAGATACATATATAACAAGTAAATAGTGAAATACATACTTTACTAACTCTTATCTTTAAAACTACATAATGAATCAATAGAAAAATTTTCATGACATTATGAAAAAATATTCAATGGTAGATAAATTCTACTTTGGTGAAATAAAGATCCTTTGCCCAAACAGACCTCAGGGTTGTATTTAGATCCACCACCAGTGGCATGCTTTCTCTAGCATGAATCTGTCTGCTTGGGGTTCATGTGTAATTAAAAAAAAAAGACTCAATCTATGGGGCCAAACATTCAAACTACCACAGTCTCCAAAAATATTTGTTAATTATTTATAACTATATAGAATTATTTTTATCCTACTCAACTCCCGTCTACTCTACATGGGGCAGATCCAGTGATCCTGGATCCTGTATCTGCCCCTTGCCTGACTGCAGGCCTGAGCTCCACCCATACCATTCTGAACTGCACAGCCACACCCCTTATCTGCCCTGCATTTGGCAGGCCCCTCTTGCAAGTGTTCTCCCATCTGTCCCACCCATCTACCCTATACCACCCAATACAGCCTACCATTGATTCTATTGCCAAACCTCAATGCCCTACATATTAAAGTTCACAAACTGGCAGTCCCCCCATCCTTTCCTCCCCCACTGCATAAACCTAACAGAAGGTCCTTGGTAACTTTTTCCTACCCCAATTAGGGTGGAAGGGGATAACTGGTACGCCTGCCATAGGGGAACCAGGGTAAACTACACAACACACTAAATTTGGGAATTTTGGGAGAAGACAGGCATATGCTCCTGCTCTGGTATCCCCTATACCTCAGAGCAAAGTACAGCAGTGTATATAGGCAGAAGAGATTTCTGAACTCTGAAGCAACTTTTGTATCAGTCTTCAGCCTAGAGTTGCTAGCATACCTGTAACCTCAGCAGCCCTGGATATAACCCAATCTCACTCTATTCTGACTTAAACCCAAAACAGACCACTCATTGAAGACACTACAATGGCCAAAATCTGCTTTCTACTTAAGAAAATAATAGTTTTATCCTGAGATGGGTAGCACCCTCCCCCAAAGCACAAAATGAACACAACACAGTAAGCTGAGGTCTCTTCACCAAAGTCACCTAAACCAAAATGGAAGTCACCAATGAAAATGTAAGGGAGACAACAGAAATAGGATCCCAAAATGAGAGCACAATAAGCTTAGGTCATAATTGCAAAGAGACCCTCACCAAGATAATGGTTGAGCTGGAAACACTCAACAAATGCATAAATGAAATGGAGCTGAAGTAGATTGTAGAACACATAACCTTCATCATTAGGTATAATTTAAGTGAGGAAAATCAGAGGGATGTCAATAGAGTGATAAATGAGTTGAAGATAAGCCAAAAAATAGTGGACCTGATAATAAGCTGATTAAACTTAATGAAGACATGAACAAAGTCAAGAATGATTTTCAGGAAAATCCACCATGACCTGAAACTGGATCGCAACAAAGAGATGGATATAATGCAGAAAAACACAACAGAAAACAAAAATCAAAGAGTCTATCGAAAATTCCTCACTATCAGATTTAATAACCTGGAGGACAGGAACTCATACCTGGAAATCAAGACAGGAGGAATTGATTGGCATTCCAAAAAGTTTAATAAATTAAAAATGATCATGTAAACAAAATATGAGGGAACTTTGGGTTACCATAAAGTAACCAAACATTCAGACGATTGAGATCCCAGAAAGGGAAGCAATCTAGACCAAAGGAATAGAGAATATATTCAGCAAATTTATGGAAGACAATTTTTCTCAATCTTGCAAAAGAGAAGCAAATCTGAATGTAAGAAGCCCAAAGAACACCAGATGAACAGGACCAAAGAAGAAACTCTCCAAGACATAAGCAAAGAGAAATACCGAAAGCAGTGTTGTAATCGGCCACACACTGCTGGGATGAATCTCTAAACCAGGCACAATTTTGGGGAGGAAAGTATTTATTGAAGTAACAAACCCAGGGGAAGTTAAGGAAAAAGGCTGCCCCCTCTCACAGATCCAAGCAGATCCAGAGACAGCACCTCCAGAAGCAAGCAAGCACACTGTAACACTGCAACTCACAGAACAGGATTGCCAGATTTGAGTTCCGGGTGCTGTTTTGCATATGTATCCCTAGTATTTTGCATTCAATTTAGAAAGGGCCAGACCCCAGGAGGCCAGGCCAAAGTGACACTTCCTCCATCCAGAAGGCCGGAGACAATTTACAATTATAATAAACACAATCATAGTAAATTCTACTGGGGTACATCTATTCAAAACTACCACAAGCAACAGGAAACAACTCATCACATATAAAAGCAATCCCATCAGAGTTACTGTAGATTTTTCAATGGAAACCATTAAATCATAAAGACTTGGAATGTAGTTCTTCAAAGTTTTAAAAAACTATGGCTTCCACAAAAAACTGTTACCCAGCAGAAGTATTCCTCATAGTAGATGGAGAAAAGAAAATGTTCTACGACAAAAGCCAGCTCTATGATTATATGAGAACAAAGCCAAACCTATGGAGAATATTTCATAAAATATTCCACATAGAAGAGTTGAGCAATCAACCTAAGGAGCCCACTAGAGGATGAGCATGATAACAAAAATCAGAGCAGAAAAAAATAACATATAATTAATCAATCCACGTAGCCCATCCACTATAGCAAGGATTAAATCAAAACTCACAGCCATAACTTTGAATATTAATAGAATTAACTCACCAATCAAAAACTCAGTTAACATTCTGAATCAGAAAAATTCACCCTTCTACCTGCTGCCTTCAAGAAACTTACATAATCTCTTAAGACAGAAACCTCCTCTGAGGGAAAGGATGGAAAATGATTTTTCAAGCAATTGGAAATAAAAAAAAAAACAAGTGGGTTGGCTAAACTAAAATCTGAAAAATAGATATTAAACCAAAATTAATTTAAAAAGGACAAATAAGGCCATTTTGTACTTATCAAGGGTATAATCCAACAAAAGGATATCACTATCATAAATGTATGTGCACCAAACACAGGTATACCACAATTTATAAAACAAAAGTAACTAGACAACAAATAAGATCAGTAATAACCTCTAATAACATTATAGTAGGAGACTTTAATACCCTACTGTAATAGAAGACAGATCTTCCAAACAGAAAATCATCAGGGAAACAACAGATATGAACAACACTTTAGATGAATTAGACCTAACAGAATTCTAGAGAATATTTCATCCCAATTCAACAGAACACACACTTTTTTCTCAGTAACCCATGGAACTTTCTACAAAATAGAGGACATATTAAAACATAAATCATGCCTCCATTAATTCAGGCAAATTGATATAATATCATGTCAAATCAGACCACAACGCATTAAAGCTTGACATTAACAGTAAGAGAAACAACAGAAACTATAGCAGTTCCAGGATAATGCACACTGTTATTTAACAATGACTGTATCATAGAAAAAAAAATCAAAAATGGAATGACAAAATTTCTTGAACTAACTAATAATGAAAACCCAAAGTACCAAAAATATGGGTCATAGTGAAGGTAGTACCTAAGAAGCAAATTTATAGCACTAAATGTCTTTTTAACAAAGACATTAATAACCTAACTCAACTTAATAACCTCACCACCCACCTAAATGTCTTGGAAAATAAAGAATAATCCAAAATTAGGAGCTCCAGACAGAAGAAATAATTAAGATCAGAGCAGAGATTAATTAATTGGAAACTAAGAAAACAATTTAAAATTAGATGAAAGAGACAGCACTTTGAAAGTATAAACATGATTGATAAGCCCCTGGCCAATTTAATCAAAAGGAAAAAAAAATAGAAGTCTCAAATTAACAATATCAGAAAGGAAGATGGATAAGTCAATCACAACAGATGCCAATTAAAATGAATCATCTGAAATATCATCAGAACATATTTCTGAAACCTATACTAGACAAAATTGGATAACCTGGAAGAAATGGATGAATTTCTAGACATATACCAACAACCAAAGCTAAATGTAGAGCAGATAAAACTCCTAAAAACACCTCCTACATCCATCAAATTTTAAAATGTAATAAAAAAAATCTCCCAAATGTAAAAGTCCAGTACCTGATGGATTCTCAACCAAACTCTACAAAACCTTTATCTTAGAACTGAAACCACTTTTTTGTCAAGTTTTTCACATAATTGGAGAAAGTGAATGCTTATCCCAACTCCTTCTCTGCAATAAACATCAACATAATACTTAAACCAGACAGAGATACAACAAGAAATGAAAACTATAGATCTATATCTCTGATGAACATACATGCAAAAATCCTGAACAAAATCTTCACAAATTGAAATCAACAACATATCAAAAGCATTATTCATATCAATCAAGTTGGCTTCATCCAGGGATGCAGGGATGGTTCAATATATAAAAATTGATTAGTGTAATCCACCACATAAATAAACTAATTCACAAGAACCAAATCATCATTTTGATGGACACAGAGAAGGCCTTCAACAAAATACAATATCACTTCATGTTCAAAATGATGGAGAGACTGAGCATGGAAGGCTTTTACCTCAACATAATAATGGCTAGGGCTGGAGAGATGGCTCAGCGGTTAAGGCACTTGCCTCCAGTGCCTAAGGCCCTGGGTTCAACTCCCCAGGTCCCACATAAGCCAGGCCCACAAGGTGGTGGCCCTGCTGCTCATGCTCTCTCTCTCTCTCTCTCTCTCTCTCTCTCTCTCTCTCTCTCTCTCTCTCTCTCTCTCTCTCTCTCCTTGAAAATGAATAAATAAAATATATAAAAAAAAGAAAGTATGTAGTTTAAAAAAAATAATAATAATAATGGCTAAATACATAACAACTAAATCCCAAATATTACTCAACAGGGAAAGACTCAAGGAGTTACAATTAAGATCCAGAGCAAGGCAGGGGCTTTTACTCTCACCAGTGCTCTTCCACACAATGCTTGATATTGTAACCCAAGCAATAAGACAGGAGAAAAACATAAAAGGATACAAATCAGAAAAAAATGAAGTGAGATTGTCCTTATTTGCAGATGACATGATACTATACATAACAGACCCATAACACTCTATCCTAAAACTCATAAAGGGGATAAATTCCTTCAGCAAAATGATAAGGCATAATATAAACACACAAAAGTCAGTAGCCTTTCTGCATGCAAAAGACACCCCATACAGAAAAACAAATTCAGTATGACTGTCCTGTTTTCAATACACAGACACACACACACACACACAAAAGAAAAATAAATTCCCTTGAACAAGACTAAACAAATATATGAAAGACATATATATTAAAACCATAAAAATACTCAAGAAGGCAATTGAAGAGGATTGATAAGATGGAAAGACCTTCCATGCTCTTGAGTGGGTAGCATTAATATTGTGAAAAAGGCAATCTTACCAAAAGCAATATGCATATTCAATGCATTAAAAAAATCCCAGCATCATTCTTTGTAGATAGGAACAATAATCTCAAAATTCAGATGAAATGGTACAAGGCCTCAGATATCCAAAAATTTCCTCAGCAAAAGAACTACCTTGGAAGGTATCATCATACCTGATTTAAAACTCTACTACAAAGGCATATTAACAAAAGCAGCATGATATTGTCACAAAAACAGACAGACCAATAGAACGTAAATGAAAATCCTGCTCTTAGTACAAGTCATTACAGCAAGTTGATGTTTCACAAAGATTCAACAAGGCACACTGGAGAAAGGAGAGACTCTTCTACGAATTGTGCTGGACAAATAGGAAAAAAATAAATGTAAAAAATAAATATAGCCCCACTCTTCTCACCAGTCAAAAAAGTCCACTCCACATGGATTAGTGACCTCAATATAAGACCTGAAAATCTTAAAACTCTGGAGAAATAAAATAGGAGGAACTCTCTATGATAAAGGAGTGGGGAAAACCTTCCTGAATATAATCCCAGTAAACCAGGAAATTCAACAGTCACTCAATTAATGGGATCTCATCAAACTAAAAAGCTTCTGTCAGACAAATATACCATACAAAGAGCCAAGAGAGCACCTTCAGATTTGAAGAAAAATCTTTATCAGCTAAAGTAGGGACAGAGGCCTAATATCAAGAAATTGAGAATCTACAAAGAACTCAAAAATTAAGTAATAAAAAAAAAATCAAACAATCCACTCAAAAATCAGGCAGTGAACTGAATAGAGAATCTGGAAGGAAGCCAATTGGCAGTATTACTCTCCCTAACCCCCTCTGCCCAATCCAATGACTGATTGCTGCTTCCACAACTCATAACTCTTAATCCCATGGTGCCTACCAACAATACCACTAAGGAGGGCCCCCAGTGGAATGGGGGCATGGAGGAGGGAAATAATGGCACCAACACATGACTTGTTCATACAAATTTTCTACTCAATTGAAAAATATATTTTGAAAGATTTACAAGAAACCTATATACAAGTTTATAATACAGATTAATTTCCTCACAAAGATTAAATTTACTCTGAAATTTTGTTCTCAATGTACATTTATGTTCACTAAGAAAGATTTACTTTATTGGAATCTTGAAATCTCACAGCTTATCTCTTAAAACATTGGAATGCTTCTGTTGTGATTTAGAATAATTTTTAGATATATAGCATTTTTCTAAGAATTCTGAGGAGCAGTGACTAATTCTCTCAAGATAGAAAAAGCCTTTTTAATCATTCAGCTTTTGTGAACCTGGAGTAATAGAAAGTTCATCAGCCCCCTACACATATGTAAACATCAGATGTTGAAGCAAGCTTTTCTGAAGTATTTGGTTATGGTCAACTCATGTTTGAGTTCTTTGACAAGTGTATGTAATGCTGATAGAGGGTTTTTCTGCAGAGGCAACCATGTTTTTTAGTTGTTTGGTATTCAGGCAGGAGAAATGTCATTCTTGTAAAAATTCAGAGTCCAATCTCTCTACCACTAAAGTGCAGTCAGGTAGATAGATTTTGTTTTAAAACAACAATAATCACAACAATTAAAAATAAACTTGGTAATCTTGCTCAGAGTAAACAAAGAAGATCAGTAAATTGATATATAGTTATTTCAGTAAGTAGCAAAAACAGAAAACAAGGTTATTGACAGTTTATATTATCTCTATACATATGGATTAAAATGTGATATCTCAATTCATGTGCACATTTTGGAATATGAGATTTTAAAAAAAAAACCTCTAATTTTGAATAGGAATATAATTGTAAGGATCAACTAGCCATCAATCTTAGAAACATTATCAGATACATCCTAATTTATGTCACTACCAAAGAGCATTCAACACTAACTCTTCCTTGTTGCCCTTTCTGGCGTTCATACACTGTCTTACATGGACTGGATAAGCACACTACCATTGAGGTACACTGCTATCACTATTTTCATTAGTGTGAGAATCCTGCCCCAAATGGCATTTGAACATTATCATGATACTTTTGTTTTTGATATTTCCTCTAATGAGATGGCTTTATACTTTTTACTAATTTTTGTCCTGGTGACAAGCCAGAGAGCAAACATTGTCCGAGGCCACAACCATTCTCATTTATTTACTTACTTCTTTCTTGATGTGCGAACAGTCCCAGAGGCGAGCCTTAGTTCAGATATACAATGATCTCTACACCATTCAGCCAATGCTGAGAATAAAAAGTAAATGGAAACTATGTACTATGGCCAGTACCTGCTTCTGGGCACAGCACGGACAATACCAGTGAGCATGTTTGATCTGTCATCTCATTGTTTCCATTCAAGGAAGCTGTTACTTTTGATCCTCACCCCTCATGTGCTTTACTGCCTCTCAGCATAGTATCTAATCTCATACTTATGACTATTGCAACCTAGATTATAATAATTCAGATTTTGAGAGGCGAGGAAGTATAGAGTTATGTATACAGAGAGGAATAACACATGAAACCTAAGTATACTTGAAATGTTTGAATGAAAATATCTATTGTATAATTGGAGATCCCTGGAGTTCAGGAGAGTGAGCAAGACTAGTTCTGTGACATGGAAGTGATTATTATCCTAATTTGTCAGAGACTGAAGGCAGAGAAGTGAAAGAAATTATCCACCATGGTCATGCTGTGTCTTTTGTGTGATTTAAAGCTCTTCAGTTGGACCATTAAAGAAGACTGCAAAAAACTGTTTGTCATTAATTGAAAATGGGAGCATTGTGGGATGGCAGGGATATTCAGAACAAGAAACTCTTGGAGAGAGTTCAAGGGACAAGCGATATTTATGCTGAAGCAGATTTGGTTTTGGGGAGAAAAGCACCAGAATGATCCCAAAAATATCTAACAGGTGAGAAGTGTTAGAGTGGAATGTATCACCTCTTTAATACTTTTTACTGCAAAATATCACCAGTGTGGTGGCCAGGCCAGGAGAGAGGTGGTGAGGTAGTTAAAATGACTTTGTGAACCAATTTTGGAAGACTAATGTCATAGCCACATGTTGCTGGAATGAATCTCTAAACTAGGCACAGTTCATGGTAGGAAAAAATTTATTTGAGGCTACAGATCCAAGAGAAGTACCATGACAGTGAAAGAGGCTGGCTCCCTTTCACAGGTCCAAGCTAAGAGAAAAACCCATCAGCAGCAGCACCACACACACACACACACACACACACACACACACACCAGCAAAGAAGCAGGAAGGGGGGTAAGAAATCTCCTTCCCCTTTATGTAGCCTTACGGCAAGGTCTTGCAACCGTATCCCAGACTTAATGGCTTCCTGAGTCTCTAGAATTTTCTTTTTGCATGACCCTCCCAGGAAGGCATATTCATTTCTAGCTCCCCTGAGCTTCCTTACATCCCCTACTGAGAGGCTGCCTTCCTGTAAACATCCACAGAGACCCACCTAAGAAGGTAATTCAAAAGATCAAGTTGACAAAAAAAAAAAAAAAACTATCACAACTAACAAGACAGAATATAAATTGATGTCACATATTTCCTTGAAGAAAGAAGGAATTATTTTAATATAATTTAAAAAGTTGGGGGAGAAGTTAGTATTCAACTTTCTTATAAAAAGTTGTTTTCTTGGGAATATTTTGAGATAGAAGTGACAATAATATATATAAACATAGTTACTTAATAGGCAACAGGTGTCTGGAGTCTTTAGAGCAATTGGCATAGATTTTGAGAATCATAGTTTTTGAATGAATAAGCTCAGTGGAAGCGATATCTAGAGACAAGGGCTAGTATTTTAAGAGCCCAAGTGTCAAGAAAAGAAAATTAAAGACAAAACATCCAGAAGAAACTAAGTTCTGAGAGGGCAGAAATTGAAAATATGGACAGTTTAATTATGTTGCAGTCAGCTTTCTAGTTGCTGCGCAGAGAGAACCCAAGCAAAAGTGGCTTATAGAGGAATGGGTTTATTTGGTTTACGGACTCGAGAAGAGACTCCATTCTGGCAGGGAAAACGATGGCATGAGCAGAGGGATGGACATCACCTCTGCCACAGCACCACAAACAGCGGCAGGAAGGTGTGCCAAACACTGGCAAGGGGAAGCTGGCTTATAACCCCATAAGCCTGCCCCCGACAACACAGCTTCATCGAGGTTGTAAAACCCAAACTGCCATCAGCTGAGGATCGACCTATCAGAACACATTCAATTGTTTGTGGGGGACACCTGTATCAAACCATGACAGTCCGCCCCTGGCCCCCACAAACTAATAATCATATATGATGTGAATACAATGCATTCAGCTCAACTCTTAAGTCCCCACAGCTTTCAACTGAGCCATAATACCAAAAATAAACCCGTAATGGCACAGAACATTCACAATGCAAAACATGAGGCACAGCAAAAACAGATTGACCAATACCATACAAGATTTAAAACAAACAGGGCACCAACAATCTCTAACTCCAAGCTCAATGATTCTTAACCAATAACACAAGTCTCTTGGAGATTCAATTCCGCCCCTCCAGCTCGGCTACTCACAGTCCGGGAAAACTTCATCCGGTGCTGGCAGCTCGCCTTGGCACCCATCCATAGTCCTGGAATTCACTGGGTCTCCATTGC